>JABUQX010109400.1:0-7500 GCA_015478945.1 Trachelipus rathkii
ACGGCCAAGTAGAAAGAACAGAGACCTTGAATAATCGTTATCCAACCACGCAGAGTGCATAGCTTTTTTCAAGTGTTTAAGCCGGCCCGCAAACAAAAGAGCCAGAATACAAAATGCACCTTCTCTTCTGAAAGAAATTAAAATACGCATCACATAGTTGGAGGGAATGGAGATTAGAGAGGGACATATCACTGGAATCGGGTCTGAAGGTGGAGATTAGATTATTTGCAAAGGTTTGAGCAAAGAGTTCGAGCTTGTTAGGCTGGAAGGTCAAACGGGCAAGTTATGCCTCGACTGAGTATAAATTTCTTAAAACCAATGGTCAGGAGAAAAAGGCGAAAGTTAAGTTAACATTTTTGAAAAATGTCAGAAACGACGTGGGGAAGAGGAGCCAGTAAGATTATTTGCATTTTTGTTTCTTTATAGAAAAGAATTTTCTTAGTGTCATGGTGATACATAAGATATTTTGGGCACGATTTAATGTGATGTAATCATTACACGAGGGTCTCTGAAATTTGATCTCTAATATTAAATTCGCTAAATGCAACGTTCGTCCTGTTGACTAAATAGCACAAGAACAAAGAAATTGTCTACCCCGGTTCTCGTTTTATGAAGGTAAATTCCAATGGGTGACACGCCTATTCTCGATTGCCGAGAGAAATTAAGCACTAGCTCTTACAACCCACCCCGCGGGACCCTTCCAAGAAGCTGTAGTCATTCTATGTGAAAACATCAAGAAGTACGTTAATCGCACGCCATACCTCCGTAACCCTGTTTTAGCACAACCGAAGTGCCAAAAACGCCTTTTGTCGCCGCGTACGTCGGGGAGTGATTGGAAGCGCAAACAAAACTTGAAGAGATAAGAAACAGAAACAGAGATTGAGAGTGAATCGAGAAACTCAGAGAGGAGAGAATTTAGGAGCAGAATGAAAGGATAAGAATTCATGAGCATTAGAAAAGGTCTCGAATGTTGCGGTGATCCCAAAGACGATCAGAGATACAAGTAGGGGGCTGCAACAACTGCTCAACGTCATTCTGGATAGAGAAATGATGGTCGAGAGAGCTGATGAAGATTCACTTGAAGAATCAGAGGAAAGACGCAACGGTCGTGGTGAACGTTGAAATAAACAAGATGATGATTTCCATGAGAGAGAATGTGAAGAGAGAGCATGTGTTAATTTCATTACTGATCATGTGCCTTCAGTCCAAAAGAGCCATTTCACTAAGAAAATATTCTCAGGAAAAACTCCAAATAAAAGACCATGAGAAACAAAACACTTGCACTCTAGTCTACATTGGTACAACTATGCCTATCGGTCGAAAATTTACAGTGGAAGAGAAATAACCAGTAGAAGTCACAGAGTAGACGCTTGATGTCAAAACTCTCAACAACCTAAGTTTATTCGGTATTAGGAATAAGAGATGAGGCTTAGAGGAGGGGAGGTGTCAAGTGAATAATGGATAATGAGATTAATTAAAGCCGTAAAGATGACTTAAGGTTTATGAAGAAAGGATAATACCAGTCATCAACAAACAGCCCGCAATTCCGTGACGTGAGCCCAACCCTCCAATCACACAGGAGGCGGTCAATGGCCTTTACCATGCTGATGAGGGTTAGGTGGATAATGCGCTATTTTTGGAAGGCTTTCGAGACTGAATGCAAGATGAACTGCTCAAATTAATACCCCATACATTTTATTTTCTTTTAATAAAGGTAAGTGTTGTCTGTAATGTATCTTATGGTGTGGGGACTAATGGAGAGTTAACTCCATTGTAGAAGCAACTGTGGATATGAGCAGCAAAAGGGAAGAACAATTGGGTTCTGGAAGTGTCCATGGGAATGTATCTCCTATGGTTTACCATCATAATATCCGCACAATGGTAGGTATATATGCATCGCTTTCTCAGCGTCGAGAGCTACTTTTCCTCTTCATTCATACCCATAATACAGGGACTAATTGTACTATATATATCATCATGATATATAACAGGATAACTAATATTTATACCTTTAAACAACTCAGCTAGGTAGATGTATATTAGTATATATGAATAAGCTCTCCGGCACTGGAATATAGATATATAACTATATATATATATTAGAATTTTGAATAACTCCGACTTTAACTGCTATATATACCTTATTCAATTATATAAATATATATATATATATATATATATATATACTATAATACGCAGTATCCTTACAAAGATATAGTTGAAGAACACATTATAAAAAATATTATATACTATTATATATATATAATATATATATATATATATATACGTATTATATATAAAAGATTTATCTAAAAAATAATAAGGCAATATATAGTTTGTCGATACTAAGATAAAGTGGGTAACTAGTGAAGAGATGCATTTCAATAATGCTCACAAGTCTAGGTAGTGTTCCATAAACCTCGGAAGTTTAAAGCGAGACACTAAACTGGGGTAAAGATAATGAAAATTAATTTAGGTGAAGTTTAGGTTAAGTTAAGTTAGGGTTAGGTTAGGTTATTATTGTTTTAGGTGAGGTTAAGTTATTGGTTAAAGGTCTAAGGTTTACAGGAGTTATTATATGTACCCCTAGAGGTAAGTAAAACAAGTAGCAGTAAAATCTAAAAATGATGGCCATATATAAATACACACTTTATACTATATATATATAAATAATTTAGTATTACTATATATATATATTACATTATATATAGATAAATTATATATATATATACTAATATATATTCACTATATATATATATTATACTTTCCGTTAACCAACAGCCTCACAGGAGAGGCTGAGGCAACCTTTCACAAAGGAGGGGCATGAAATAAAATACACGGAAAACCCCCACCCAATGCCGAAGCTAAACCAATCTTTAGTGAGCACAGACGTGGGTGTTTAAAGAGAGAAAAGATAAAATACAGTGGAACAAAAAATAGAAGATGGCAAGGAGTTCCACAGAACAGAAGTGGCTGAAAGAAGGAGGCACCAAAACAAGCGAGCTGGGATTTTCAATAGCTCCGACACCCTCAATCATCTCTCGCAAATTTCATGCGAGAGCATGGCAGCCCTTGTGTATCGAGGCGAAGTTAATGGAGGTGGAACACAGCACGAGCACCAACATCCCCGAGCACTACAATTGTAGTACCTATAAAAAGAGATGTTCGCCAACCGGTCACGTCGCAGAGCATACCCGAGGGTCAGAACGAGTTTTAAAGTATTGGAACAGTCTTATTAGTCTCTTGCTTTTCCCAGACTCAACTCTTATCCAATAGAGGGTGGAGCTGGAGCGTTCCAACAGAGTGAGAACAGTTCTCATAACGGCGCGACCAAGGCCCTATATACATGCAGTAGCTTTTGTGCAGAAGAAAAACTTCCGCAAGCTGAACAGTAGAACTCCCCAGCTTCCTTAGGCCACCTTAGAACCGAGTTGTGATATGAGGTTTCCAAACAGATTTTTGTTTATGTTCTAGACAAAGAAATTGTTTACATGTTTCAACAAGGTGAGACGTTTAAAAACACGTCGAAAGAAAATAGAAATGGTTAGGAAAGGTTTTTGAGAAGGGAGAATAGTTAAAGGAAAGGTGATTTACGAAAGTTGAAACTTTCACAAGGTTGCAGCGGCCACCAACCGGGAAATTCCCATCAGGTCGGCAAGAAAAAATCGAAAAAGAGTTTGAAAGACGAGAGACAAATCACTCCTAGATGCAAGAGGGAGCAGATGAACTGAGAGTGGAGGAAATGGAGGAGTGAGTAGTCACGTCATATAGAGTATGACCAGAGTAGAAGAACAGCTTGAAGAAGATCGTTGATGGAAAGAAGAATACACTGTGTGAGGTAAACAGAACCTTCGAAGAAATCACTCACCAATAACAAGGTAAAGAGGGAAAGAGGTTGCTCCGATCAACGAGTGCTGATATGTCGAGCGACCAAGGATGGACAACCTAGACAAGAGTACAGAAAAGATGAAGGAAAGGATACAGCCCAAACGGAAGGAAAAGCTTAGAGAGTAGTGACTCATGCCATACTAAATACAAAATCCTTGATGTCGAGAACGCCCACCGACACAATATGATGCAGAAGACCATAAATCAGTTAAAGATACGAGATAGTATGTCACACCTTATTGACCTGAGCGTCTGCGCAAAGCCATATCACTGATGATTGACAGAAAGGGGAAAAGACCCAGCTGATCCAGGAAATGACGAATAAGGGAGATTCAAGATTTAGATGAGACATAACAAAGTCAAGAAGTCTAAATAGGACGTTAAGTTTAAGGATCGAGAGCGCTGAAGACTTTTGAAGGATTGGCTGGGCATAGGTGCGAGTTCATACACTGACGGAAATGTACATAGTATTAAGGCATAGAGAGTATGAGTAATGAACGAGAGGCATTATTTTCAGCTCAGAAGCACACTCTCTCAAACACGAGGAGGAGTGCCATCCGATCCCTAGCCTTCCTAACGTTCATAGATCTCAGAATCACATGCACTCGATCAGGCGTAATAACGGGAAGAGGCATAGGAAACCTGAGAGAAGAAAAGCAGGGGAGGATGCCCGAATCGTCCATATAGAGATTAAGACTGAAAAAGGAGGCCGAAGATTTATTAGCGTTTTGAGATAGACAGTAGCTACAGAACCGGTCAGAGCAAATGAGTGGAGGAAGGCAGATTTACAAATAGTTATTAGAGATGTTTTTTGGAAAGACACGTTCCAGAAATTTTTAATCAGTAGGAAGAAAAGTAGGCTTGTCGGCACTTTCTTGTTTTAGAGTGAAGCGCCCCTTAGCTGTCGAAATAACTAACTGCCATGCAAGCGATTCCGAGGCCAGAGTGGAACTTAGGTACGAGCCGGTAGGAGCAACGAAAAAAAGTTTTGCCAATGTCCCAAAAGGCAAAATGTCTAAATCATCCTGATACTGGAGCGTAGAACATTCCTCTCATCGGAACATGGAATCTTTGTTGAGAAAAAGATTTACTCTGAAGACTGGAATGAACTCGGCTCATTACCACTACGATACGGGCCCTAACCTTTTCAGCAGTAGCGAAGCACCCTCCTCCGAGCAAAGCAAAGATTCACTCCAAGCATTAGTTTGCAAAGAACGACGCAACGCCCCTAATTAGCCCGATTAAAGTTCCCAGAAAGTACGTTTGGGCATGGTGGAGCTGCTATAAAAAAAGTTTTAAAAATTAAGAGTAAAGATTGCCTGGTCAGTAGTTACCGATATGAACGGGAATAATTGTCGTAATTTATATCGAGGAGTAGTGTGAAACATAAATAAGCGTTTCAAGATTGTAGCGACGCCATCTGGATATGTTGCGTGTCTTTAATTAACTGAGTTAAGAATACTGAATGTTAGCACTCCTCCTCCATCTCACGCACCCTAGTAAATGAAATGGAGCCCCCAACCACTTAGTGTGATGTTCGTTGAAATCCCCTTATATGCGGGATCTCAGCACTTTCATGGAAAAGTACAACGTCTCATGAGAAAGTAATCAAGATATATTCAAAAGTAGGTGAAAATCTGTTCCGTTAAGGGGAGGCAGTAGCAAGAACCACGAGACAATGGTAGTAAGGGAGAAAGATTTTAAAGCCATAGGACATCGATATTAGGAGATTCACGATTTCTTGAGTCGTGTTTTAAGGACTGTTAGAATGTTAATCTCTTTCTACTTACTCCAACATTTTGTCTGATGGTTTTTTGCAAGATGAACTCGTTTCCCAGCACCCGTTTAATTTTGAAAAAGAATTCCAAGTCCCAGCGCTCGTCCGATTTATCATTTTGCATGATTTAACGAGGTGATATTCCACAGATTCATGGTTAGCATTCAGGCCACGGACGTTGGCAAAGTAAATAGAGAACCCCAGCCTGCGCTCACCCCTACATCTTCTCTGTCCAGTCATTCAAACAGATACCCATACAAACAAACACACACAATCGACCATACACAGCCCACCCAAACACCCACTGGATTGGGTTTTTACTGAAAAATCCGCGCCCACACAACAAACACACACACACGCACACACAGATCACATAAAAAAATGATAAACAAAATAAAAAAATAAGCAAATAAATGCTGAGACGCACTAAAACCTTAAAAATAAAAATTATTATATTTATGTTTATAAAGATGGAAACAAAGACACTAAATCAGTAAACACGGCGGTAAATATGTAAAGTATATAAAACCTTAAAAATTAAAACCCAGACACACGCACTCGCACAGCTTCACAAATTTACGAGCGTAAAGGAAACTTAAAAAAAAGGATATCAGTAATCTACATTAGATTTTTGTTTAAAATGCTAAAAGCTGTATGCGACAGTAAATATGTGTATTAATATATAATTTAAATACGTAAAACTTAAAAAGTTAAAAAGGTAAGACTCTAAAAACTTATCTCAAGATTCCGGTCGTTCGAAAGATTAGGTTATGTTTCCATCTGTATCCCCTTGAAACATTTAAATCTCCTAAGTATTTGTAAATAATTAAAACCAATAACTCAAATATGTACCTATTAAAATGCTTATGTACTTAAAACAAAATTAAAACAACAACAATGCTTATAAAAAAAAATTTAATAACAAATACAAACCACAAGAGCAAGACACGCAATAGAACACTTTGTGGTAACTAAATAATGCATATATATATAAATTTATATATATAATATCTATATATAATAACTATAGAGAGTCATTCAATATAACTCCTATATATATATATATAATATAATATATATACTATATATATATATATATATATAAATATATATATAATATATATATATATATACTTTAATATTAAAAATAATTATATTATATAATATATATATATATATATATATATATATATAATATATATATATATATAATATATCTATATATATAATTATTATATATATATATAATATATAATTATAATATATTATCATATATATATATATATATATATATATATATAATATATATATATATCGGTGTGGTGCGGTGCGGTGCCACTCCCGGCGCGATCCGGTGCGTTGCGGTGCGGTGCGGTAGGATGATGGATGGTCATGTGGTGCTGTGCACGACCCTCCGGTGCGGTGCGGTGCGGTGCGGGCGGTGCGTGCGGTGCGGTCGGTGCGCAATAAATCCGGTGCCCTGACAAACACTAGCTTCAAACATAGCTTTGACTCAACATGAATTCATGAGTATACTACATGAAGAAGTAGCCACAAATATAGTTAGAGGGGAGAGGGGTATATTATATATTTAATATATAATATATATATATAATATATATATATATAAATATATATACTATATATATATATATATATAATATATAATATATAGTTATATATATAATTATATGTATATGATATTATATATATATATATATTAGTTATAACCACGGAAGTCAAGTCAATCCTGGAAAGGGGGTTCCAGTAACTCCAGGATTTTTCCTGAGGCATGTTCCAGGACCTATAAGCAGGGGCTACCTTCCCGGGTACTT
>JABUQX010109400.1:10000-30000 GCA_015478945.1 Trachelipus rathkii
TGTAGGAGGAACATAATCACCGGGACGAGCTATAAATATACAACTGTCCGTATCACAGTATAATACACGTTTTCCGAGCGAGTTCATAAGGTTATACATCTTCACTCTAGCGTGAGCTATGGTGTATGCGGCAATGGGAATATTCGTTGATTTAGATGTGTGATCAGCGTACTTTGTGTATCGCACAGAAACTATATGTTTCTGGCCAGCAACAGTGATATTGAGAATCTCGAGATCAGCTCGTTGGATTAATGCCCATACCTTGGCATCGCTACTGCATATAATGTCCTCGTTGTGTGGCGAATTTTCGCCAAGTTTTCCCCATAATGAATTCAGGAACAGTTTTGCGATATATCGCATACACGGGTTGCTTTCGATCTTGTCTTTATCAAGTTTCACTCCCTCGATATTTTCGAACTCAGCTATGAAAAGATCTTGCTCCTCATCAGTGAGTGGACTTACGTCGTCTTTGTCGGAAAATCCTGAGGCTTCAGTTTTCCATTTCAGAAACATCTTAACATTCTCGTCAAACAGGCCGCGCGTTCGGGTAAATGTCCATATCTAGTGTATTTTAGTGATTTTATATCCTTTAACCACTGCAAGTTTCAGTTCAGGGGAGGTATGCACAAATGAAATCTCGTTGTTTTTCGGTGTGATGGCATAAACCCTCGTAACCTTTCTCTGTACAAGTACGGCAAAGGGTAAAGATCAGGCGGTTTTCGTATCTACCAGGCAGAACTGGAATGTATAATTCCTGTGGAGGGAGAACATTCACATACGCTACTTCAAAATATGTGGTCTCCATGTATTCGATATACCTATCGATTGAAGGGAGTTTATCACCTACAAGTTTGGTGGGAATCCCCGTAGGGAACTCCATGGTTTTCTGGACAGAGGGATAGAGTGAAGTGAAGTCGAGATAGTATATCTTCACCTTACCATCGGTGGAGGGGTAATAGTAAACAAACGGTTCTGTACGACCACCGTACAGAGCATCAGCGATATACAACCGCTTATTATTGGCTGTACCTCCATCTACCTCGTTCACATATTTTTCCTAAATTCATAGTATTTTCCTCACACCACTTAGTTACAGTCACAGTACCCTCCTTCCGCATTGCTTCCCATTCACATTCCCACATTATCACAACTTCATAACCAGCTGTCTTATACGAAGCTTCTTGCAACATAGTCACTCTAAAAAGATCCAGACTTGATGTTTCACCTAGATTTTTGCGACCTTTCTCACAGCTCTGATGACCGTGCCATGTACATCCGTGAAACAAGTACATTATCTTTTACACAGTTACATTGTCCATACCTCTCCATCGTTGTTCGTTCCTGTATTTTAAATCACCATCCACTCTAAGCACTCTTAGCCCTGAGACGCATTTCAGGGAAATTTGTGACAAGCTTTTCTGATCAACGTACGGAATGTCGATTGCATTTCTCTCTGTACGAAATACAAACAACAAGTCAAAGATAGCACCAACTTTGTCTCCAATATTATAACTGTTGATGAATCATAAAGGAGCAAGCCCCACAGCCCCCTCAATCAATATGGAAGCCATAAATTTACAGTCGAATCTTTACTATACAAAATTATTTCGGGAGCATATATAATTGATAAACAGGGAAAGAAGGCAATGGCGATTATCATAATTACTTTAAAATAAAAAAATATCTAAACAGTTTTAGTAATTTTAATTTAAAAAACTTAAAAAAGGCAGATTTACAAAAGTTATTAGAGATGTTTTTGGCAAGAGGCCGGAAATTTTTATCAGTAGGATAGAAAAGTAGGTTGTCGCACTTACTTTTAGTGAAAGCGCTAGATTTTCTTCTTAAATATGAATAAAGCTCAACAAGGAATATCAGAAAAGCTTTGTAGGTTTGCGAAGTGAATTTTTTGAGTTTATCAAATAAAATTTGTTAAATTAGCAATGATGTAATTAAAATATAAAATAGAACAAAAGAAATAGCTTCTTTTATTTAAAAATTTAAGATAAAGATTTACAAAATTTAAATAACTAGTTAAATGCATAATATAAAGGTGTATATAACTACGTATGTGGACCACATACTTTTTTTCCTATTACATGTGGGGTTCAAGTGCTATCTGATGCTTAACCATGAGGAAGCCCATGTTTCTGGACAGTTTTGTTTTTCATTAAATCTG
This sequence comes from Trachelipus rathkii, assembly GCA_015478945.1. NCBI lineage: Eukaryota > Metazoa > Arthropoda > Malacostraca > Isopoda > Trachelipodidae > Trachelipus > Trachelipus rathkii. The sequence continues at coordinate 12,177 of JABUQX010109400.1, forward strand.
GTTATTTTTAAAAAATATTTTAAATGAGGCATTTCACCAGTTTAAAGTTCTGGTAAGGATTAAATTATTTTATACTTGGCTATGGTATTGTTACAAAATAAATATTTAATTAAGTGGAGGAGCTTCTCGCCCATAAATTTAAAGATAAATTGCATGAAAAATTCGTTTTTCAATAGTAACGTTATTTTGCTTGAAGTATCTGATTAACTTTGCGAGAACTTCAAAATTTCACTTTCAATACTTAATGAAACAATTAAAATGAGAAGACAAATACTTTTCAGTAACACATTGAAAACAAATTAAAACCTTTTTTACCACCCATCTCTAATTAGAAATATCAAAGGAAAAATAAAAAGTTACAAATAAAATATAAATGGTACTCAATGTTTTAATTTCTTTTAACTTTTCACAAACTAGAAAATGTAAAACGAATGTAAAAATTTAGTGATAACGATAATAAAAATTAACATTCACATCTACGAGTAAACAGTAAAAATACTGTTGGCATTGAAAATAGAAATATTTTTCAAAATTATATTGCAAAGGAATCTATAAACACCTGTGGGTCTTACAAAGAAAGTAACATGCAAATTTAATTTAAAATCGACTACACACAAGTAACGATAACTAATCATAATCACCATTCCCAACCAAGATAAATCATGAATTTATTGTTTTTGTTTTCAATACTGAACTACAAACACTGAAATCACGGGCTATAAAAATGACATAAATTGTTTTGGCAGAATTATATATCATTTCATTCGAAAAAGTAAAGGTTGGTTTACAATATTGGTCTCTCTGAGCAGTATAAAATGTCGCTTAGATTTTGTGTATTTCCTTACCAATATCATAGTCAACCTTTTTTCACAGTGAATTTACACTGAACTATAAAAGTTTTTTGAAGAATCAGTAGTTTTACGAAATACGTACCATACTACTATTTTCCTAAACAGGGCATCAACTTTGAAAACACACTCTACAGCCTCATTCTCTAGATGAACTTCAGAAATGTGAGGATGATAGAAACTAACGTTCATGGACTCGAACAAATTAGTGTTTCTAAGTTCATTCGGGACTTTGTCTTTTCCTTTTCCTATCTTGAATACTGTAGCTACTACTCTGAATTTGGAAAATGTTATCATACACCTGACTGGAAGGAACTTCCCAATCCGTCTCATTATCTCAGCCACAGTGACTTACTTCATCAGCTATATCTCTATAACTGATATTGATATAGTATTTCTGATTGGACGACTGGTCATCACCGAAGATGAAGCTGATACCCACTGGCAGCCCTGCCCCATCATTACAAATGCCCGCAATACGGGATCAACAACTTCTTTGACAATCATCTCGAATGATGCTTCAAGATCTCTTTGCCCATTGAAAAAGTTTTCATCTGTAGCAATGTCGTTTCAATGACTTTTTAAGTTTCTCCACAGAGATAAGTGTTATCTCCGTTATAGTGATCTTTTTCTTCATATAAAACAAATGAGACCTTAGAAAAATAAAGAATCATAATTTAATTCAGAGTTTTATGATCACTCGGCAGATAAATTAAAGCAATATTGATTAATTTTTTATATTGACAGACATTAGAGACAAAAATTATGTTCAGGATTATGCTACAGTAAAAACAAAATTATAATGTATACCGTATTTAAATCTAAGGATGGGATTTAACTTTTGTTTTTTTTTTTTTGTTTTTTTTTTGCAGTTGTTGAAACGTCACATAAAGTATATATATATATGCATTGGCTCTCATGCCATATTTTTTTATTATGCTCACAAGTTAACTATAGAAGGCCACAATCAGCAGCCTCATATCGACGCACTGCCTACACAAGACTCAACAACATTATCCTAATCAAGATCGTCAAACTAGTAGTTCTAGGATTACTCATAGACCGAAAAATTGCTAACGCTGCGCCGATAGGAACTATTTTTTGGTATCTTGATCGGTCGTCGTTTTTTTTGGAACAGAAAATTTTTTTTTCTAACTAAAACATCCTCTCTCGGGATGTGCGTACACACGACAAACACATCGCCGCGATCCCTCGGTCTTCTCGGGCCTCCCCTGGACGAACCCGCGGACCTGAAATCCAAAGGAGAAAACATAAATTATCAGCCGAATTTCAGGGGTCTCCTCGAGAGCGCGAACCCTCGCCACGGCGCACAAGCACGGGCGGACGTTATCATACCCCGGACAGTCGCTTTCATGAAGTCTAATCCGATTGCTGAACTAAGTGATAAATGCTCAAGTCAATCGAAAGAAGTAGACTACCATCGACCCACCCCCGCCGGACACCCCCAAAGACCAACGACCTGCGCGGGTCGCCCCCGTAATCCCCCGGGCTCCGGTCCAGCGAAGCCATCACCCACCCTAAATTCGTGGCTTGGAGAGAACGGAGAAAGTCTGTAACTCATCGCTAAACGATCCGTACCCATACTCCCCTTCCGTCGCAAACGATACTAGCAATATTTGTTTCTTTTTTTTGACACGAATGGACGCCGGGAATTATGCTCCCCCCGTACTCACGTCTACCACCGGGCGCTATATAGCCGATCGCAGACCCGCGACGACTCCTGCCATCTTTGCCCTATGATATGGGTATTCTTTAGTTAAAAACAACAGTGACTACCAAAAAAAAAAAAAAAAAAAAAAAAAAAAAAAAAAAAAAAAAAAAAAAAAAAAAAAAAAAAAAAAAACAAAAAAAAAAAAAAAAAAAAAACAAACAAAAGTCAAATCCCCCATCCTCACTAGAATTTTCGCTGCATTCCCAAAATCAATATATTTGTCTATACTGTTAATAGGACCTTGCCCGTCTCTAGACTACACATACTCCGGTGAGGGACGGAGAGACGAGAGAGAAAAACTCAGAGAAGTTAATAGAGTGGCGAGGAGAGATTAAAGAAGGTGGGTAGAGGATTTGGAAAGGGAAGTGGAAAATGCTAATAGAAAAGGTGATATAGGAGAAGTGATAGAATATAAGAGGAAGTAAGAGGAGGAGAAGATCGGATAGGTAGAGAGAATGAGAACTACTGGACCTTACCGACCGTAGAGAGAAGAGTAGAGAGGAACTCTATGAACATGATGAAGATGATTAGACATGAAAGGTAATATGAGCAGAAATTTCTATATATCATAATGATGTATTAAAATAGAGAGAAAGAGGAGGAGGAAACATAAATGAGAAATATATATGAGAAATAATTTATTAATTAATATAATATTTAACTAAATTAAATAAACAAATATAATAAAACATATGTAGGTATAATATATAATCTATACTACAACTACTACTTACTACTACTACATAACTATAGGTATATTAACTTATAACTCACTACTACTTAACTAAAATTAAATTAATAATCGAATAATAATAAAATTAATAATACAATAATTATAATTAAAAATAATATATTAAATTTTCATGATACAGAAGAGATAGTCGGGCAATCATTCAAAATAAATAGAAATATACTGGAGAGTAGATAAGAACCACGATAAAGGCGCGAGCACACAATGAATATTTAATTACAATTAATAATTAATAAATAATTAAATAATAATAATATAATAATAATAGATTAATTTTAAAAATACTAACCCTTTAATATGGAAAGAAGTAAGAAGTAATAGATAAGAATGAAAGAAGAAGCAAGAAGAAGTAAAGCAACAAGTAATAAAAGGAGAACGGAGTAAAGTTAGACAAAAACGGAATAATAATAGAAGAAGAAATAGACGAAAGTAGATTAAAAGAAAAATAATTGGAAGAAAGAAGAAGAAAAATAGACTTAAGAAGTATAAGAAAACGCGAAAGCAAACGAGAACGAAAGAAAGAAGAAAACTAAATATCATGTAAGAACAAGATATTACAGAGAAGAAGAAAGAGAAGAAGGTAAAAAAACGAAGAAGAAGTAACGAAGAAAAAGAAGAATTGAGAGAAGTAAAAGAAGGAAAAGAAAAGAAGAAGAGATGTAGAAGATGGATAGGAATAAGAATGAGAAGAATATAAGAGAATAAAAAATAAGAATAAGAATTAATAATAAGAAAACGTTAAGTCGTTTAATATAATAATAATAATAATAATAATAATAATAAATAGATAAATAATAATAATAAAATAATATAATAATTAATATAATAAAATAATAATAAAATAATAATCAATAATAAGATTAATAATCATAATATACAAAAAATAAAAAATAAAAATAATAATAATAATAATAAATAATATAATAATAATATAATCATAATAATAATAATAATAATAATCATAATCATTAATCATAAATTAATAATAAATGAAAATAATAATAATGAATAAAAAATAATAGAAAAAGATATAAGAAAACTAAAGAAAGAGAAAGAGAGAGAGAGAGAAGAGCAGAGAGAGAGAGAGACGGAGAGAAAGAGTAAGAGAGAGAGAGAGAGCACAGAATCGAGAGAAGCTGTGATGAAGCAGAGAGGAGAGAGTAATGATTTTATGAAGGCAAATCGGAGATGATCTTTAATATTAATGTGCATATAGAACACAAGAGATATGAGGAAGGTGAAGGTGGAACGAGACGATAGTCTAGTCAAGAGAAGAGGATGAGAGAGAAGACGAGAAAGAGGAATGGCACCGAGAGCAGGAGCAGAGAGAGGAGAGAGACGGGGAGAACATTAGAATAAACAGAGGGGAATACAATAAAGAGAGAGAGACGAGACGGCGAGCGAACTAGAGGTAGAGGATTTGACGAGAGAATAGAGAGAGAGAGAGAGAGACGAAGAGAGAGAAGAGAGAGAGAGAGAGAAAGAGAGCAGAAGAGAGAGAAGAGGGTGGAGAGAGATGAGAGAGATGAGAGAGAGATGAGAGAGAGAGATGACATTATATAAACAGCAATGTGAATAATATTATTAATAATAATAATAAATAATAAATAATAATAAAATATTTAATAATAATAATAATAAAATAAAAATAATTAAAAAAGTAATAATAACAATAAAAATACCTTACTATAACAAAACAAATATAAGTTCTTTATATACTTACACGTATTATTAAAAAAATTAATGTTTTTTTTCAAATTTTCTTACATTGTGTTAACAACTAGTAGTAATCACAATAAAAAATATAAAAATATTTAAATTTTATCATCAAAACAAGATTTTACTTAATTATAAGTATTCACATTTATACACATTTTGAACGGGTGAAAAATAAGGCATTAAATATATATATTATAGTAGTATAGTAATACACTAATGTATATCATATATATATAGAATATATATATATATTATATATAGAAAATAAATATAGTTATATATATATATTAGGTAATATAAATAAATATATAGAGTATATATATATATATTAAACTATGAAATCCGATATTTTATATAGTATACTAATATATTTGCAATAGTTTATTATATATATATATATATATATATAATATAACTATATATATATATAATATTATAAGATATATAATATATATAGACCTATATATAGTAATAATATATATATACTCCAACTATATAAATATAACTAACTAATATATATATTATAGTAATAAATATTATTAATAAGTATATATATAGTAATACTATATATAATATATATATAATATATATATATATATATATAATATATATATATATATATATATATATAGTATATATATATTATATATATATTATATAGGTATATTATATAGCTTATATATAATATAATATAATATATATAGTTATATATTAGATATGCTAAGTATATAGATATAGATAATAGTTTATTTCTTACTATACTATATACTATATTCCATATACTATTATATATATAATATATATTATATATATCAATATACTATTATAATACCTAATATTGATATATAAGTAATATAAGTAATATATATAAATATAATATATATATATAATAGCTATATATATATACGTATATATATACTATATATATATATACTATATATATATAGTATATGCTATACCTATATTATATATATACCGTTACTATATATATATCTATATATTTATTAATATATACCCTTTAGGCCTTTATTATATATACCAATACATCTCTATGAACGATAATAGTTAGTTCTATACTAAGCGGCACTAATACTATTATACTAATATATATAATATACTTTATATATATCGTATATATTATTATATATATATAGTATACTATATATAGTATATATATTATAAATTATATATATTATATGCCATTACATAATAGATATATATATATATATTATATATTATACTGAAAAATGACAGGGAACTAGTTATATAATGCGTAACTATATGATATATAATATATAGGCTATATATTAGTATATATAAGTATATATATATACTACCTATACTAAGAGGCCGGTACCTTGAATACATATAATTATAGATATATATCATAGTATATATATATAATATAGTTATATCTAGTATATCATATATACAGGATATATAATAGGTATATATATAATATTATAGATAGTATTATATATAGTCATATTAATATAGCATCACCGTTTACATCCTATATATATCATCAAGTATAACTATATATATATAAGATATAGGCTATAATATATAATATATAGATATAGATACTATCTAATATATATAGTTATATACTATAATAGTATATATTATATATATATATATAGTATATATATTATATAAATAGTATATCAACTACGCTATATACTTAATATATATAGCGCTCATATTCTGCGCTTCGGCGACTATAGCAACTACGCCTACTTATAAATATCATATTAATATATATATATCGTACTTATATATAGGAAATTTTTTAATAATAATAATAAGTGATTATATATATACTATATAATACTATATAATTATATATAGTATACTATATATATATATATAATATTATACTATATATATAATAATATATAATATAATTATAGTAATATAAGTACCTATATATATATAGCTATATACTACTATAATATATATATATAGTATATATATACTATAATATATAATATATATAATATATAGAATACTATATAAGTAGGTATACGTATATATATATATATACGTGAAAATATATATAAACTATCAATATATTATATGGATAACAGCTAAATCATACATATATTACACAATATATATATATATATACTATATATTATACTTATATAAATTAATATACATTATATAACTAATTAATTATAATATAAGATATATTATATATATACTATTATATAATATATATATATATATCAATATTGATATATGATATATAATATATATATATTATATATAATAATATATATATATATTATGACTCATTATATAGTATATATAAATATTATATATATAAATTATATATATATATATTAAATAATATATAATATAATATATATAATATACTATATAGATATATATATATCGTATAAAACATATATAATCATACCTAACATATCGAGCTCCGTAATATATATATAATAATATATAGTGAGTACTATAGTTTGACTATATATAATAATATATATATATTATAATATTATATATATATATATATATATAGTATAATAATAAGATATAATTATAAAAACTATATATATATGTATATTAATTTATTAATAATTACTAATATAATTACTAGATTAATCAGAGATCTTTTAAAGTGAGTATATATATATATACTACTATATATCATTACTATATAAGTATATTATCACCTATATTCACATATAACTACATATAAATATCACCCCAATCGTGTTACACGATGCAGTTTGTTTATATATAAGGTTTTAGATTATTATTATACACTAATACCAATACCTCACGCTATATACTATTATAAACTACATATATCCACTAGTACTATATATACTACCAGATACTACTTATATTATATAATTATATATTACTCTATATATATATATAGTATATATTATATATATATATATATATATATATATATATATATACTAAGATACCATGGCCCCCCGCCTCCGCTCCCGGCACCACACTCCCTATATATACTATACGGGCTACCTATAGGCTATACCTATAATATACAGCTATATATAAACTATAACTATATACCTATACATATATTATACTATGTATATTACAAATATATATATATACGTAGATACATAATATACTATCTAGAATATATATCGGTATATACTATATACTATACTATACTATTTCCTGAAGCTTATACCTATATATATATATGTATTATTATATATTATTATATATATATAGTTATAATATACTTATATATATATGAAGTATATGTGGGTATGTAGTAATTATATATATATAATATAGTTTAGTAACAATATAGTTGAGTTGAGTACTATATACTTGCGTATAATAGTAATTCGTAAATTACGTAATATATATATAAAGTATTTATATAGATAGGATATATATACTATATACTACCGTTAATATATAGTAATACTATCTTGAAGTTTTGTATTGGTATGTTGTATGTAGCCTATATAATTATATATATATATATATATCACTATATATACTATATATATATATATATATAATGTATACATATAATTTTTTTTCTTATTTTCGATCATAAATACCCCAATACAGCTTATTATTTATCTGACGACAGCTATATATATATATTAGTACGTAGTATTATACTATATACTAGTTACATTACCGACTACCATAGTCCTACGCACATGAGCATATAGATATATATATACATCATATAACTATTTATTCTATAGCTACTAGAATGTTTATTACGTTATGATATTATACTAATATAGTATATTATTTTATTTAACTTACTTTAGCTATATATAATATATACTAGTATACTAATATTCACACCGTACTATATATATAACTAACTATACTACAGTACATATAGATAGATATATATACTCATATAAAAAATATATATAGTACTATAATATAGTATATAAGCTGATAGTATATATATATACTATATATACCCCTAGTATTTACTATATTATATATACTAATATATATACTATATGATAGTACATATATATAGTATATATATACTAAGATATAATATTACCTTATAATACTACTAATATATAATATAGTACTAGCTCACATATAATATATATACTATATTTTACTATCTATAGTAAATATATATACTACTAATATATATATAATAAGTATTCCTACTAGTCTAGTACATTATAATATAATGCTTACTAATATATATTAACTATACATCTTATATATTATCTTACGTGAAGTTTTAATCGTAAGTATATGACTATACTATATATACTATATATGAGTAATACTATATAATATCTAGATAAAAATTAGTAACATATTATATATATAATTAGTCACTAATAATATATATATATATAATATAATCCATAATTATTATAATATTATATATATATAATATAGGTAGGATATATATATATATATATAATATATATATATATATATATCATATATATATATATATAACTATACTCTAAAAAAAATATCACTATATTATAATATACTTATATTATTTGTAATATAGTAGGTATATAATTATAGTACTAAGTTATATATATATCAATATATCATATATCATATTATATTATACTAATAAATATATAATATATATTATATATATACTATATATATTAATATATATATATACTATATATTTATATATATATATATACTTAGATTATGTATTGTATATATATATATAATACTATAATGAACCTAAATAGTATAATATAGATATAACTATATACTATATATATATATAATATGTAACTATATTATATATATATATATATATATATATATATATTATATATATTTATATATATATAATAATATATAAGTATATCATCATATTTAATATATTATATATATATATCAGATATATATATTATATATATAACTTTTTTTATATCATTTAATACAATAATTTTATTTTAATAAATTTTTTTTCTACTATATTATTTAATGTATTATTTATTTAAATTTTATTATTAAATATATAATATATACTAATATATATAATTAAGTATAAAATATATATTATATTATATATAATCAATAGCCCTTTAATTATAATAAATATATATTATACTATATATAATATTATGTTATATATTATAGATTAATAATATATATATATATATATAATATGATATCATATAATAATATATAATATTATAGTATAATATAGTCATATCAGTTTATACGCCCCTACCTATATGATTATAATATATATAGTATAATAAATATATATGTATATAATATATATATATACTAAGTATATATATAATATATATATATATATTATATATATATATATATATATACTTAGATATATAGATATATAGTATGTAAATGATACTATATAGTATATTCACTATATCTATAAATAGTATATATATATATATATATACTATACTATATAGCTATATAATATAGCTATATATACTATATAATTATATAATATATATTATAATATATACGATATAGATATATATATATACATAATACTAATATATATATATATATATATTATATATATTTATATATATATTAATATAGTAAAATTATTAAGGTTATAGTATTATATATATATACTATATATATATAATATAGTATTCTGCTCATATATATATATCGAGTATCAGTACTTAATTTATATAGATAATAATATTATATAATATAAGTACAAATAAAATATTTATATATATATATTAAATAGTATATAATAATATATACTAAATATATATATAGTAAGTACTTATATTATATACTATAGTATACTATATATATATAGTATATATACATATATACCTATCAATAATATATATATATTATATATATATACTAATATACTATATATTAGCAATATATATATGATATATCTATATATATATATGTATATATATATAGTATATCTATATATATATAAGTCAGAATAACTCATTAGTATATACATATAATATTATATAATATATATATTATATATATACTATATATATATTATATATATAAGTATAGTTATATATCATATATATATATTATATTATATACTTATAACTATAATAGTATATATATATAATATATAGGTATATAATTCAGATGTATATAGTATAACTATATATATATACCTAAAGATACATATATAATATATATATATAGATATATATACATAAGTTTACTTTATATACTAGTATATATCATATATATATATATATATATATATATAAGTATATATATATATATATTATATAGCATTATAATAATAATATATAGTATTATATATTACAGGTTAGTATATACTACTATATAATATTTGAATATATTATATACTATACTATATATTCATATTATATTATATGATATATTATATAGTAAGTATCTTCAAATAAATATATACTATAATATATAAATATATTTTAGTAGTGATATAAATATTCACGATAACTATATATATATATATACTATCTTATATATATATATATACCTAGATATATATACTATATACTATATAGTTACTACTACTATATATATGATATAATATATACTATTAAATACTATATACGAAATATATACTATATATATATACTATTAATAATATAAATTAAATATAAATATAGTATGAGTAATATATACCTTATATATATTATAATATATATATATATATATATATATATAAATATATATAGTATATATATTATAATAATATATATATTATATATAATATATATATATATACCGTATATTATTAATTTTTTATTAGGCTACTTTAAGTTCACCCACCAAAATAAACTTCAAGAATAAATCGTCGTTCAAAATTAGAAATGAAAATACATATAATAAGTAAAAAAATTTTGTGAAAAATAAAATTTAACTGTCTTTAATTTTTTTTATTGTGTTATTGTAAATTTATACAAAATAAAAAAATTTGACAAACAATTATTTTTTTTTAATAATAATTTAAATAAGTGTATTTTAACAATTATATGTTTGTATATCTTAAATTAATGGATTATTATTATTAATATCTCATTCTATTTATTATTATTATTATTATTATTATATATTATTATATTATTATTATTATTATTATTATTATTATTATTAATTATCTATTATTATTATTAATGACAATTATAAGTATAATTATAATTATAATATTATTATTATTATATTTATTATTATTATTATTTATTATTATTATTTTATTATTATTATTATTATTATTAATTACAATTATAAGTATAATTATAATTATAATTATTATTATTATTATTATTATTATTATTATTATTATTATTATTATTATTATTATTATTATTATTATTATTATTCAATTATTATTATTATTATTATTATTATTATATTATTATTTATTCATTCATTATTATTATTATTCATTATTATTATTATATTATTATTATTATTTGGAGCCTAGTAATAATAACAGCCAATAAAATGGAGCTCCAACTGAATACAAATTTAAGTAATAATTAGCTTATTAATTTTATTACTATATTATAATATATATTTATATTATATATAATATTATATATATATAGATATATATATAACTAAGTATATATCAGTAATATTTATATATATATATCAGATTCATAATTATATATAATAATATATATATATATTACATAGATATAATATATATATATTATACTTATATCATTATATATATAAATAATTTATAATATATATATTAACTCTGCGAGCTATATAGTATAAATAGCTTATTAACATAACTATAAGAGCTATGATATACATAATATATAAGGATAACATATACAACATAATATAAAACATAACACATAATATATAAGATAACATATTAATATTTAAATATTATACTATTATAATAATTATATTGAGTCGTATTAATTAATAATCTCATATAATAAGAACCACCACGAAGTCATATACACCATACATAATCATAACTGCTAATATATATATACTATTATATATATACATGATTACCCCATATGACTAATTAATCAGACATCTATTTGTTATAATACAAATACTAATACTATACTATATATATAGTATAATATATATATAAATGATATTATAATAATATATAACCTATATATATATATCTTATATATATATAAGTTAGCACTCATTATCCACATATTATATATTTAATGGTTTTTTTTTAGTATATTATATAGTATATACTATACTCATATTTGCCCTTAATTTTTCCAGGATGCTTCGAACTATAGTCCTATATTTGTTATTGAACCACCATAAATAAATGTGCCATAAAAGAATAATATAAGGGCAAAATATACCCCTTATAATACAAGACAAACCAACACAGATAAGCAAAAACAAATTAGGTATATATAGATAGAAAAAGTAGAATACCTACTAGCCTAACCTAAATAATACTATGCTATCTTCTCGTAGAAGATATTATTGTCCTTCCCTCACAATAAATAATCTGAACACCCAATTTGTAAGTTACTAACTTTAAAGAGCTACATAAAAAAATATAAACAGTACTTACCATATCTGGACAAAATGATGCTAATATTTTGTTTCGCCCCAAAAGCAAATCATGTTCATGTCTTCTCCAATAATCTTCAAATTCGGACTTTATCTCTTTAGTTATTGTATTATCAGTGCGCTGCTTATTATGAACCTAAACAAAAATGACTTTAAATATAGGATAAAATTTTAAAATAAGCCCTAATGAAAGCAGATGAATTGCAATTGCTATCGCAATTACAATACATTTTATTTGACCACATCACATCTGTGGTGCCTCCATCACTCTCACACCACTCTATTTCCCCTCGCTTATTCCTCTAATGTTATTCCCTTATTTCCTCAAATATTCATATCGTCCTCTTTTATTCCCACTTTTCTTTGTGAGACCATCCGCTATCTGGTCTTTTCCACTTATCCAACAAATGCCTTCAATTATTCCTTCCTTCATTAATTCTTTTATCACTGTCAAATCTATTCGTAACCTTCTGCTTTGCACATTTGTAAGAGCTTTAATAGCACTCTCTATAGACTTGCTGTCAGTATACCCAACTAATTTTACATACGCTTCCCCGGTCAATTCTTCCCATAATCTTTTGATATATAATCCCATTTCTAAACCGTCACACATACCCATTGCTTCTGCCTCTAATGGTGATCTCACTACCCTATTTGATACTTTTGATTTCCAGATAATTGGTACTTTATGTTCCTCATTATCTTCTATTATTATTATGTATCCTTTGTGATTCACCTGTACCTAAACCATTAAAAGATGCATCTGCGAATACCTTAATTGTTATCCTCCCATCTAATTTTCCCAATAAAAGCCGTCTGTCTTCAATCTTTGTTTTTTCCATGATTTTAATGAGCTTTCTCATATCACTGGCTCTTCCGTTTTTCGTTCTCTTTCCTAAAACACTAACCTGATAGTTGACTTATGGCCTGGTTTGCTGTCCTAACCAGTTTAGTTGCCCTACTTCCAATCTATATTCTGTTTTTTCCTTCTCATTTAATTCTCTATTCATAATAAATAATTTCTTAGTTGGTATTGCTAAAGTTTTCCTATAATTGTCTTGTTCTAACTCTATAGTGCCTCCTGTATTGCTTATTTGTACCCCAATGTATCTAAAGTTCTTAAACTCCTTATTACCTACCTTCAATCGTTCTTTTAATTTTGTGATGATTTGTCCTTCAAATTCTTGAGTTTCTCTGTAGAAAATATCGTCAACATGACATACCATTATCCCTATTAAATTGCTGTTTTTCTTCCATGTAAATATTGATGGTTCTAGTGTACTACATATTCCTTTTAGTTCTAAAATTTCTTTTAAACTGTAGTAACACGCCCTTGCCGCATCCTTTAAACCATAAACTGCTTTCTTTAATTTCCACAACCTGTTCGTGTTAGCTTCTGTTGGTGATTTCATGTAGACTTCTCTTTCCAATTTGTTTCCTTGAAGATAGGCTGCCTTGAAGTCGATGGATTTACATGTCCAATTATTTTTCTTGATAACTCGTAATGTTATTTTGAGAACTTCAGCTGCGCATGTGTGTTTCCAATTCACCATACATCGTTCCCTTAACATTCTACAAACCCTCTTGCAGCTAACCGAGCCTTACAATATTTTTCTCCGTTTTTTTCCTTTTCAGTTATTACCCATCTTGTATTTAATAATTTATACTTCCTTTACTATCTACTTTACCTTACCATAAAACAATCATTATCTCTCCAATTCTTTATTTTATTTTATTTAGCTTTTACTATCTCCATAATATCTCTTCTTCTATTTGTTCATGTTTCTCAAACTCCTTCAAATTAGTCCAGATTATTGGCTCCATTTTTTACTATGTACTTTGCTCCTGCCTGCTATAGTATCTCTACCCTTTCTGGCCAGTCTCCTTTTTCATAACATGCTTCCATCTTTCTCCTTCTTTAATCTACTTTATATCTTTTTTCTTCCCCCGTTATTCGATTCATCAGTGTCTCATCTGCTCTATCCTTCTTGTTCACATGCGAACACATAACCATAAGTTATCGTCATATCAATCATCATTCATCATCATCACATCAATCATCATCATCATCATCATCATCATCTAATCATCATCATCATCATCATCATCATCATCCTAATAATCTTTATAGTCGTCACCATCATCATCACGAATACCATTCTCTTTTTCTCTTTTCCTTTACTTCATAATCTGGTGTATATAGGTCTTCCTCCCTGTCTTCTATATTTTGTCCTTTCTCCATTTTCCATGCACTCTTTTTTTTGTATCCTGATTATGTGCATTCTCTGAGTATATCTTATCAAACCCCCTTATTCACAATCACTGTTTTTCCATCAATACCAATCACTTTTCCTGGTCATAGTACAGTCATAGGTAGAAAATGACTAGAGGAAATATTGAGAAACTTAAGGGGAAGTTAGATAGATCGAATTAAAAATAGGAAGAGAAAAATTAATAAAATTTATAGATTTGGAGAATCAGACTATAGGGGGGAGAAACGATTAGAAATACCTGCATGGCTTAAAGGAAAGAAAATATACGTAACAACAGATTTTATAGATGAGCGGGATATTCCGTGGCTGATAGGTAGAAAAACATTAGCTAATTTAGGGGCAATATTAAATATCAATAACAATATATATTTAGAGACTATAGGTATAAAGATAACAGGTATATTAAGATGGGCATTGTTGTGCGGATGTCGCACAATTTATGTTGTGCGGTTGTCGCCAAGGATGCGGATGCGGATGCGATGCGGGCGGATGTGGATGCGGATGTCATGTCCATCACTTTTAATATAATATCTATATATATAATATAATAAATATTTATTAATACTATATTATATAATATTATAATTAACATTATATATATATATACATATATACAATATAAATATATAATATATATATTATAATATTATAATAATTAATTTCATACTATTATTACTTTATTATCTATTATTAATAAATATATATATATATAATATACTATATATTATATATATATATATACTATATATATTTGATATATACCCTAATATATATATATATAGTATTATATTATTATATAATTAGTATATATAGATAAGTCAATTAATAAAGTTAAAAAATATATATATGATTCGACCGTCATCAAGTGTGGAAGCAGTGAAACTCTCTAGAGAGAGGGGTATGCGAATAAGAGAAGGGTCCAGAAAGAGAAGAATTTTTAAAGAAGAAGTAAGTCTGAAATGATTATTGGAAGGAAAGAACGACGTGAAATGCTGACGAGAGTGCTTAAGAGTGGAGTCTGAGCCATCTTTTCAGGAGAGAGAATGTTTTTTGATTGGAAATAACTATCTACTTACATGTTAAAAATAATTTTATGATTCGGGATTTTAAAAAATGCAAAATTTTATACATTTAAATTAATTTAATTTGGAATCTGGATGGAGGAGCTACAAAAATTTTTAACATCATTTCTTTTGGCAATTATGAATATTAAAGAAAATGTAATTAACAAGAAGAAATTTAAAATATTAATTAATTATATTGTAATATAAGAGGAATGGATATTCGAGACAGTCGAAACATATGAAGACTTTATTTCTTCGCATAGTTCTAGGGCGACAAGGCTAGCAACACTCGTCCGTTCATACACTTTTGCTTGCAGAACTCTCACCTGGCGACAGCATGGAAATCCTTGACGCTAGTAAAACAAGATCATCTGCAAGCTACTTGGTTGATACGGAATTTCTTGAAGCGCACTAATGGAAGAAGGATGCTAGTCCACTGAAAAGGTGAAACCCACCTGAGTGTAAAGCTTCAAGGACGTGGCATCAGAAATACCATTCGGCGAGAAATGTTTTCTAGAGGGCTCTTATGAAATCGAAGAAGTGTTCGGCCAGCATCAGCACTAATCATAAGGCAATAGCAGGCACACCCAAACAGACAGGGCGAAAGCTCTACATGGGAGAGGGTACAACTTAAATATAAAGCTAAATAATCTATATATATATATGTACGACTCTTAAGCTATATTATATATATATAGATAATATAGTATATAATTATATATATAATACAAATATTATTAGCTGATATATATATATAATATATATATATAAATATATATAATATAGTATATATATATATATATAAATTAGCTTCAGTTCTTGAGTCAATAAGAAATAACCCAACGCTGTGAGTCACTAAATGTATATAATATAGTAATATTAAAGCGGAAGTAAAGGAACTAGGCTAG
>JABUQX010109400.1:35000-37500 GCA_015478945.1 Trachelipus rathkii
TTTTTTCAAGAAATAATTTTCTTAGATGAAAAATTTATTGCCCGAAAGACGTGCGAACAATTTTCAAATAGTGCAGAATCCTTAATCGGATCCGCGAGTGGAGTCGGAGCCGGAGCCGGATTCAAAGTCGGAGATGGGATCCGGAGCCCGGAGTATGAAATTTGTTCGAAAAATATTTTTTTTAAGTGAAAATTTATTGATAGAAGACGTGCTGAACAATTTTAAAATTCAAAACCTTAAGTCGGATCCGGAGCCGGAGCCCGGAGCTGGATCCTGGTATGATATTTAAAAAATATTTTTTTAGGTGAGAACTTTATTGCCAGAAGACTTACTGAACAATTTTCAAACCTTAGTCAGAACCGGAGCCGAAAGTGAAGTCGAAGTGGAGTAGGAGACGGAGCTGGAGTCAGAACCGGAGCCTGAGTATGAATTTTTTTTCAAAAAATATTTTTTTAGGTGAAAAATTTAATGCCAGAAAATGTACTGAACAAATTTTCAAATAATGCAGAATCTTAATCGGATCCGGATTTGGAGTCGGAGCTGGAGCCGCAGAAACCTTAATCGGGTCCGGATCCGGATCCAGTATCGGAGCCTTATCCTTGGTATAAATTTTTCAAGAGATAATTTCTTAGATGAATAATTATCCAGAAAGACTTGCCTGAACAATTTTCAAATAGTGCAAAATCCTTAATCAGATCCCAGATTCGGAGGCGGAGCCCGGAGTCGAAGTTCGGAGCCGAGTATGATTTTTTTCGATAAATATTTTTTTTTGTGGAAAATTTTTATTGGATAGAAAATGCTGAACAATTTTCAAATAGTGCAGGAATCTTAGTCAATCGAAGCGAAGCCGAACTCGGATCGTGCTCGATGGATGGCAAAGGCCATTTATTCTTTCAAAAAATATCTTTTAGGCGAAAAATGTATTGCCAGAAACGTGTTGAACAATTTTCAATTAGTACAGAAACCTTAGTCGGATCCGGAGCGAAAGCCGAAAGCCGGAGTCTGGGTATGAATTTTTTTTGTTAAATACTTTTTTAGGTGAAAAATTTATTATAGCCACAAAGTGTGCTGAACAATTTTCAAATAGTGCGAAACACTTTTGATGGATCCGGATCCGGAACAGGATCCGGGGATTCTGGGTATAATATTTTTCAAGAAATATTTTTAGTTGAAAAATGTATGGCCAGAAAGATTTGCTGACTAATTTTCAAATATGTCAAAAGCCTTGTCGGATCCGGATCAGATCGAACCTGAGCCGAGTTTAGAGCCAGATTCCTGTTTATAAATTTTTCCAAAAAATATTTTTTAGAGAAAAAATTATTGCCGGAAACGTGCTGAACAATGTTCAAATATTGCAGAAACCTTAGTTGGATCGGATCCGGAGTCGGAAACGGAGACGGATTGTTGGTATAATTTGTTATTATAAATATTTTTTTGGTGAAAAGTTTATTGCCAGAAGACGTTGCTAAACAATTTCAAATAGTGCAGAAAACCTTAGCGAATTCCGGCGCCGATCTGACCGCAGCCGGAGTATGAAAACGGAACCGATTCTGGGCATAAATTTTTTTTCAAAAAAATATTGTTGTACGTTGAAAATTATTGACCAGAAAATACTGCACAAATCTCAAAACATTGCAGGGAAACTAGAGTCGGAGTTGGAGCCGGAGTCGGAGTGAAAATAATATTTTTCTTTTGGGTTGTAAAAGAAATAAATCAAAGGCTTTGAATTGATTCAATTGAAAAAGAATATATATATATATATATATATATTATATATATACTATATAATATTATTATATATATATATATAATATATATATATTATATATATATATATATAAATAATAATATTATATATATATAGATTTGGTTATGAAAGAATCAGAGGTGGGGTGAGGTAGCAAGGAATGGTGTTAAAGTAATGGAGAATGAAAGAGAGTGGGAGGGTGCCCTACCTATTAAATGCGGATGATTTTGTTTTGTGTGGCGAATCTGAAATACCTTTGAGGGAATGAGAGAGAGAGATTTTGCATGTGTGTAAAAGAGGGTTTGAAAGTATACGTAGAACTTGAGTGTTTTATGATTTTGAGGTGAGGATAGTCCTGTGTAAACGTTATGTTAGATGTGGTGACAGCTGGAACAAATGTCTGGTTCACAATATCTTACGATATGACTGTATGGTGGATTGAAAAGGGCGAACGATGTTGCAGAATTGTAGTATGAAAGTTGTGAATGGAAGGAAGATGGCTGGTTGCGAATTAAATTTTTTTCCTTGGATGCAAAGGATAAGGCTTGAGTGTGCTAGGTCTTACATGACGGTATGCTATTACCTTTGCTAATTTATAGTAGTAAGACTATGGTCTGAATAAGAGGTATAGATCTTATAAAGTATAGATTTAGAACTTCTGCTGAGGCTACACAGATTTTGAGGGTTCCTCCTGGGTTACAGGAGCAACTAACCAAAGTCAAGCCACGCCACATGGAACAGATGCTTTGTTGC
>JABUQX010109400.1:42500-44954 GCA_015478945.1 Trachelipus rathkii
AGGGTAGGTGGGTAAGATGCGTAACATGCACCGAAACAGAAAAACAGAAAACCGCCCCCTTGATACCTTCTTTGTGGAGAACTCGTCGCAGTCAAAAATCCACCCTAGAGCTGCACGGACGACGGACCCCACTATGAGAGAGCTCGTCAACGTTGGGGGTCATCCTTGGCCCAGTGAGCTACATACGCACTACCCCTCACAAAACCCCGCCACCCCCCCCCCCCCCCTCCCCCCCCCCCGCCCCCCCCCCTTTCGCTCATATTATGAACCTTATCTTCGTTCCGCTGCCAAACTCACATTCTCTCCTTCAGGACATTACTTTACTGACTCAACCACTATTTCTTACGGTCTCCCAGCCGTCGATATCCCAACACACTCAACACTATACATACGTATTAACCAACCGACTATCTGCAATTCCTTTCTACATGATCCAAACGCATCTCAACGTACTGTTCGATTTATCCTCCATTTACCCCTTTCTCACTCCAACACAAGTCTCATGACGTCATTTTCCAATTTTGAGTTAAATTCTCTCACACCTAACACACCTCTAAGATTTTCCATCTGAACACATTGTACTTTAGATCAATATCTCTTATTTCCAGACCATAGTCTCATACTATACATTAAACACAGGTAACAACACACCTCATGTAAGACCTTTGCAGCACTTCAAGAATTGAGTGCCATTTTACGATCCACCAACGATTTAAATTGCAACCAGCCACCTTCTTGCATTCACATACTTTTCACACACTCTGATCATCTATTCACTTATCATCCAACGATTTATCTTAAAGTATTCTACACTCAACACTTTTTTCAGCTGTTTCCATCTAACATAACTCACACCAAGGACTGTCCTCACTCACAACCATAAACATACTCTTATCTACGTATAATTTCAAACCCTTTCTTTTACACACCCTACAAATCTCTCTACCAATCCCTCAAACTCTCATGAGATTCGCCACACAAAAACCGAAGATCGATCTGCATATAAATAGTAGAACCCTCCACTTCTTCCATTCTCCATCATTCGAACACCAAACTTCTGCCACCCCACCTCTAAATTCTTTCATAACCCCATCCGATATAACAAATTGAATAACAAGGAGACATGCACATTCCCTGCCTCACTCCGCTAGTTAATATTAAACCCAAATTTCAGCTTTCGACTTCTATTTATTCTGTTCACTAGCCTTTCACTATCGTCCATAAATATTTTTGAATCCATTTCATGAAAGCCTTACACCGAACTCGATATATGACTAACACGCGCCAGTAGATGCTTCTTCTATAATCTATCGTACCCCTGTTGCAAATCCATAAAATCTAAATACAATTTATTCTTCTCCTCCCTGTTTCCCAATCATTTGTTTAAATGTAAAGATTGGATCCACATATCTACCAATACTAAACGCACCTTGTTCTTTCAGCCAATCAGTCCTTCAGTCACACTACCGACGCACTCTTGCAACCAAAATACCAGCATATATCTTCCCTACAACACTTCAATAAAACTAATTCCCCTAGAATACCTACAGGTTACCTTTATCCCACCTCCCCTCTATATAAGGCACTATTATTTGCTCTCCTCGAATCCCTGGAACTTACCCTCCATAAATGCCTTGTTACACAACTCCAAATCCATCCAATCACCATCTCGCCTAATATACTTTTACTGGACAAAATTTAGTCTTTCAATTCCTCATATTTTTAAATCAACTAATTAAAACTCTTTTATCAGGCGGATCACAAAAGATTTCGTATTGTAATATTAATTTTACAATAGAACTTGATTTCCTGAAAATATATTTCTGTAACCGATATGGGTTCCCAGAATTTGTATATATATTATATATATATAATAATATATACTATATATATATATATATATAATTATATTATATATATATATATATATATATATATATATCATATATATATATATATATAATATAATAATATATTATAATATTATATATATATATATAATAATAGTATATATATCATATATATATATAATATATTATATATATATATTATATATATATATATATTATATACATACATTATATATATATATATATAATATATATATACTATTATATATATATAATATATAGTATATATATAATAGTAATATATATATATATATATAATATATTATATAATAAATATAAATATATACATATACATAATATATATATATATTATATTATATATAATATACTATATTATATATTTACATATATACTATATATATATATATATTAATATAGATATAATATATATATATAGATATAGTAATAGTATATATATATATATATATACATTATAAATATACCATATATATATATATATATTATAATATACTTATATATAATATACTATATGATATATATATATTTATGAATATATATATCATATATATATTATTATATATAT
>JABUQX010109401.1:5000-7500 GCA_015478945.1 Trachelipus rathkii
CAAGACCCTAAATTTTCGTTTTTCATCTCTCTCTCTCTCTCTTACTATCCTGAAACGCTCTATCTCTCTAGAAAGTAATTTTTTTATCTATCATCTGTCTGTCTGTCTGTCTGGGTGTGTTCAGTATGTCTACCTGCCGTGCTCCATGTCTCGACTGTACTGTCTCTCTGTCTCTCTCTCTCTTCTATCCTCTATTGCTGTCTCTCTCTCTCTCTCACCTTCTCTCTCTCCTTCTTTCTTCTCTCTCTCTCTCTCTTCTCTTCTCTCTCTTCATCCTTACTCTTTCATCATCTTTTTCGCTCTTGCTTTTCCCTTCTTTCATTCTCTTCTGCTCTCTCCTTTTTAACGATTTATTCAACCTTTAAGTAAATATATTTAATTCCTGCTTCTTAGTTGTAAGTAGTTGTATGCTATTTACCAATTCAGAATATTTTATTTATTTTTAACTTTTTTTTAATGGAAACTTCTTGAAAACATTCAATGCTAATTTTAATACTTTCTGAAATGATTCAACAGAACTTGTGTAGTAATATATATATTAATATATATATTATATATATATATATATATATAATATATAGTAATTATATTCTATATATATAATATATAATATTAATATATATATATATATAGTATTATATAATATTTATATATATTATATAGTATATATATATATATATATATATATATATATATATTATATATATATATATATATATATATATATATATATTATATATATATATATATATATATATATATTATATATTGAAATACGTTCCACCCAAACAGCAAGTAGCGCACTCTAGAGGACAAACTTAAGAACTTGCCTTGATCTTTCTTATCTGCAGCACAAATGGATGAGGCGACAATCCCGAAATTGCTAATGTGTAGGCATTGGAAAAACTATGATTTCTGATCAATGCGCTTAAAATCTTCAGTTCCATTATCTTAAATTACTTCGACTTAATCTTTGGAAACAAGCTATATAACATCTTATCGGAAAAGGCAACTCAAACCTTTCGTCTGTTAATATTCTTGGATGTTTCTTTTCCTCATTGATCATTCTTGGTAGAATCGTAAGGTTTAGGTTAGGTTTGGTTAAGGTAGCTTCTTTCTAAAAAGCTTACTAAAGAAGTGGGTTATTTCTGAGATGCCATTCAGAATTTCTTCAAACCACCATCTGCTTGCTCTTTATAGGAGTGTCGCTTCGCCTCTGAATTTGTGTAGCCTCAAATGCATCTTTGGCGATCCACTCACAGACAGCTCTCCTTGAAAAGGTGAAGTGTCTTTCTTGTATTCGTCTTTCAACTCCTCCTGCTCTCACTTACGTCTCTCAATTTCTTTCTACCTTCGTCGAAAACGTTGGAGCAGCTTCTCCTCTCTTTATTCTCCCGTTTTAACAATGACACTGCCTCTCTCTCTCTCGTCTCTCTTCTCTCTCTCTCTCTCTCTCTCTCTTCTCTCTCTCTCTCTCTCTCTATTCATTCTCTCATTACCAATGGATCATTGCTCCTTCCTGATCTTTCCAACTCGCATAGTCCCTCCGTTGAGAAGGGGCTAAGCTGTGACCGCCTTCACCCAGTCTCATAATATTCCCTGAAAATTCTTCTCAAGGTTTTAACCGATATGCTCATCTTCATATACTCCTCTGGTAAAAGTCTTGGAACACACTCTCTTTTGCCTTTGCATCACCTTCAAATGCTTTATCGGGTCATGTCGCCTTGAATTAAATTGACTACTGTGGGGAAATTTCCAGGAAGATCTGGGTGGAATATTTAGTAGGCCCGTGCGACTTTTTCCCATTCCAGAGGTTTCAGACATAAGAATATATATATTCATATATATATATATATATATATATATATATAGTATATAATATATATATATATATATATATATATATATAGTGGCGTATCCCGGGGGGGGGGGGGGCCAGGGGGGAGATGGCCGCCCCCCGAAATTTTTAAGACCTAAAAAACTTTTAATTGATCATAATCCGTAATAATACAAGTGCATGAGGTTAATTAATTTTAAATATAATTCGTCGCTGTTATATCAAATTCATCAGTCCCTTTGGGAAGTTTTTTACAGAGACAAGAGAAAAACGTCATAATTCTTACATATACTAAATAAATATATATAATATATATTATATATACTATATATATATATATACAATACTATATATATATACTATATATATATATATATATATATATATATAGTAGTTATGATATATATAAATAACATATTATATATAGTACAGTGATATATATACGATAAGGTATGAGACAGAGAGAAGTATGTCTTAATGTGTCCTCTCTCGCTCTCCTGTCTAATCTCATTCTCGCTCTCGTCATCTCTCGTACCTCTCTTTCTCCTCTCGTCCCATCTCTGTCAGCATTACTTATAATGAAATAACATTGGTGGTGTTTGTGTAAATCAATACGATCTATGTCTATCATAGTTGCTAGTGGAATAGTTGATAGTTTTGTAC
>JABUQX010109401.1:12500-22500 GCA_015478945.1 Trachelipus rathkii
TAATTTATGCACCGTTTTCATTTAATCGATTTTACAGACCTAGATATTGCAGCTAACTCTTCCGTCGTTCATATATTATATTATATATTATATATATAATATATATATATATATATATATATATATATTAATATAATATATATATATATATATATTTATATATTATAATATATATATATGCTTTACTATATAATATATATATATATATATATAACTATATATATATATATATTATATATTTCAAAACATAGAGGTAAGAGGTAACTTAATGACGACTTGGTCCATTTTTGCACAACTTATTATTGACTTTTTACACACTGGGTAAAACACTTACGCACAATTTCAATTTTTGTTTAATGGTCATTTTTAGCATAGATGGTCCAAACTACGCATTATAACAATAAGACTTGGTGATATAAACCTTTCAAATTAAAGATCCTCGCTTCCATTTTTATATCACAGACTTTCTAATATCTCGCTGATTAAGTGGAACAACAAGAAGCAAAAATCTTAAAATATTTCTCTTTGTGATGTGGTGATCTCCTCGTTGTAAGATGCTATCTAATAGCTGAGTGGTCAACGAAGTTTTTTGGTTTGTTTGCTAACGTTTAGCTTGATGCACATCCAGCTGTTCCGAGATTTTAGTAACGAGTTGTAGACAGGTCTTGCCCCACATAACTGTTGACAATTATCCTATAGGATGCTATCTAAATATCTGGGTGGTCAAGTGTGCGATAGATGTTATTGTAGTTTTTGGGTTGATTCAACCTTATCATTCAGAGATCTTCAGCTGCAGTTTGTAGATAGGTTCTTGTCCACAATGAGACGTTTGGCAATTATCCTGTAAATGGTTAACTAATAGCTGAGTGGTCAAGAGTGGAAAGATGTTTGTTAATTTTTTACGATACGCATTATTGTTCCGAGATCTTCAGCTGCAGGTGTAGACAGGTCTGACCCACATAACAGGTTTGGCAATTATCACAAAAAAAAAAAAAATAGTTGATTACACTAGTATCTCAACGTCTATGGACCTATCTTCATTCTGAAAAATTATATTTTAAATCATTAACTAGAATAAAATAAAGTTGCCAAGGCAGAATGCCACGGTCCATGGAAGGTTGAAGTTAGTCTCATATACGTGTGAATTTTTTTTTAAAGACTATAAGCTAAACCTTCAAATATATGTTATCAGTTTTCGTCAGTCTGAAATGGATGCTTCAGGTAAATTGTTTTTTTTTTTATTTATATTTTTTTTTATTCTTTTTTTTTTAAATACTTGAGTTCTGGACCAATCCATTAAATAGTGTGTTTCGGAAACATTAAAATTCAGCAAAAACCGGAGAGTTACTCTATTTCTCGAAGTCTGTTTTTGTGTCGTCCGTGACCAATATTATTCGCAACTGCACCGCATCCAAAATTAGTGTACACGCACCGTACCGCACAAAGCATACTCCTATTTAAAAAGGGCGATGGAATTCATTCTTTCTCTTTTCCCTCAATACTGAACTTGAATATTTTCCAACGTTTAGAGTTCTTATTTTCAGAAGTGCGCGCACTACACACAAACACACGATACACACAAACAGTACACACACCTCGTGTTACTTATCCAATTAACGGACACTACTTGTGAAGTTCTGGAATTGTCCTATTTAAGGAGAAAAGTTCTCTTTTAATTTGTTCTTCTTATGATCCATATGAGGGATGATTCCAGGAAACCTTCGCCATGTGAACCTGTCTTTTAATGGACTTTAAACAACAGTAAACGAAACAGGTATTCAGAAACAGTTGATATCTGATTTACTTCTCTTCACTATAAGTACTCATATATATATATATATGAGTATAGATATATATATTATATATAATATATATAATACTATAGATTATTATTATATATATAATAATAATATTATATATATATTAATATACTATAGTATAATATATATATATTATATATTCATAACTCCTTTCTTCTCACCATGCCATCTTGTTAGTAGATCCTGTCAAGCGTTGCTCCTCCAGAAATCCTCAGACATCCCCACCTGTCTTCAATATGTGCCGTCCTTTCAGTTCTCCAGTCGTTTTCTCCCTCGACTATTGCTTCTTCCAAGCAACCTTCCATCTTTTTTAATGGTCTTCCCAGGTCTCCATTATTAGATCCTTCGGGTATTCTAAATTCTTGCCATTCTCTGCACATGACCGAAACCATCTCAGCTGTTTTCTTTACAAATGCATTCCATTTAATTGAGGGCGGACTCCGAAGCTCTCTCTTTTGGCTTCCTTCTATACTCTGTCCCTCAGCGTTTACTCTCTTATTAAATCTAACACTCGCATTTCCGCAGCTTCTATTTTACTCTTCTGATCGTGTTAAGTAACGCCCAACATTCTGACCGTATAGGTAATATTGGTCGTCGATGGTTATATATATAAGTCACTTTTACCATCTACTGGCACTCATCTCTGGCATCATCAAATTGGTACAACATTCGCCCATTCTTTGAATATTTTGTTTATTCCTTTCCGCTCAGTTCTGAATCTATCCATCCTTTCTCATTGAATAGTTACTCCTAGATATTTGAATCTGCTGGTCTGTTTTAACTGTGAACCTTCCATCCATATCTCCGCGTGTTCTCCCTGTCTCGATATCGTCATTATCTCCGTCTTCTCCCTGTTTATTTTCATTCCCCACTCCATCATAACTTCATTCCAAGAATTCACAGCAGCTTGTAGTTCGTGTTGTTCCTTTGTCACCACAGCCGCGTCGTCAGCGTATACAAAGGTGTACTCCCTATCCTCTCTTACACATATCCTCTTCAAGCAGTTGTCCAGATATAATGCAAAAAGTAAAGGGGACAGCACACTGCCCTGCCTTACTCCAGTCTTCGTTTCAAACCATTTCTCCCTTCCCATCTCCGTTCTAACCGTGTTTATGGGGTTTTCATACATATTCCTTATTATCCTTATCAGCTTCTTATTTATTCCATATGCAGGGTCTTCCATCACCATCCACAATCTCTCTCTTTGTATTCTATCAAAAGCTTTCTCTAGATCTATAAATGCGATATATGCTACCTTATTCCATTCTATGCTCTTCTCCACTATCATTTTTAAAGAGAATATCAAGTCAATTACACTTCTATTTGGCCTGAATCCGTGTTGCCACTCTCCAATCTTTCCCTCTAATTCTCTCCGAAGTCTTTTCTCTATTATCCTCTCGTATATTTTATATGCACTCAACAGCAACACTATTCCTCTGTAATTCTGGCATTCTCTTCTATCTCCTTTTTTATGTATTGGACATATCACAGCTTTTCTCCAATCTGACGGTATGTTCTCCTCTCTCCATATACAATTTATAAGTTCTGTCATCCATGTCACCATACCTTCTCCTGTTTTGAATAATTCATTATTTAGTCCATCGACTCTGGGCTCTTCATCTTTAAGGCTCTATAGCTTGTCTCACTTCCTCGCCATGTATCGGTTCCAGGTCATCCTGTTCTCGGTCTTCCATTTGTGGGTTATCCTCCTCCATATATTCCTCATCGTCCACCACATTTAATAATTCATCAAAATATTCTGTCCATATCTCCTCGACCTTTTCACTATCCACTATTGGTTCTCTATCTTTGTTAAATATCACATTCGTGTTAGGTTCATCTTTTGTTCTTAATCTCTTAGCCATTCCATATATCAACTTCCTAGTGCTCCTCATGTCTTCCTCCAATTCTCCTCCTATTCTTTCCCATGATAAATCGATGTTTCGTCTTTTTACTATTTCTGCTTGATTTCTCGCCAGAACATAAGCTTGTCTATTTTCCTCTGTCCTTGTCTTCATCCATAAACGGTATTTCTTGTTTTTTTCTTTTACTACGTTTTTGACTTCCTCATTCCACCAAACCGTCTTTTTCCTTTTCCCACTACTTATCTTTTTTGTTCCAATCACTTCTCGTGCAACCTGCTCCACACCTTCTCTGAAATCTTTCCAACCTTCCTCTACTCGTTCCACAGTTCCTGAGATTTCTTCATATTTTCTAACTAGTTTGTTGTTGAAATCTTCTCTTGTGTTTTCATCTTTTAATTTTTCAAAACAGTATATAGTTCTCTTGTTACTTTCTTCGGTTTCTTCCTTTGTCTCCATCTTATCTTCCCCACCACAAGTCTGTGGTCCGAATCCAGAGACACTGATGGTATGCTTTTGACATCCATAAACACCCTCTTATCATTACATATCATTAGGTCTATCATAGATTTTTCCGTATATTCCTGGTTTTCTGAATTCCAGCGGTACCATGTCCACTTTTTACTCTCTCCATGTTTAAAAAAGGTGTTCATGATCGCTGCACCATTTCTTATAGCAAAGTCAACTAGTCTTTCCCCCTCTATATTTCTTGTTCCAACTCCGAACGCCCCCACAGCTGCCTCCTCCCCATCTCTCTTCGCTCCTACATGGGCATTCATATCTCCCATAATTATTATGTGTCCTCCTCTTCTTCCATCATATACACCCTGCAGGGTCTCCATAAACTCTATCTTCTCCTCCGCAGGTCTTCCCTGATGCGGCGCATAGACCTGTATAATACTCAATTTTGACTCTCCACTCTTCAACGTCACAGCCATAATTCTTTCGTTCACTAATACCGTTTCTATTACACTTTTATATGTTTCTGGTGTCATAACAATCGCTACACCGTGTCTTCTCTCTTCCTCTCTACCCTTATACACCATGACATAATCATTGTGTAATTTCTTCACTCCCTCTCCTTTATACCTCACCTCGCACACGCCCAAGATATCCAGACCTCTCTCCATCATCAGCTCTACAGCCTCCTCCTCTTTTCCAGAGAAGGTGCTCGCGTTTATTGTAGCCAGTTTGTAGTGATAGTCCTTTTTCCGTAGTCCTTGAACTCGCCGAGTCGGGTACCGAGAAGTCTGTCCGTTATTCCGAGGCACAACAAAGGTTTCACGAGCTTAAAGTGTTTTATGCTGCCGGCTTGCTAGGCCTGTCGCAGCAACCCTCCTCTTTTATCCGGACTTGGGACCGGCACAGGGATCTTGATCCCTGTGGTAGAGTTATTATTATTATTATTATTATTTTTTTTTTTAGATTTGAAATCTTTCTCAAATATTTTATATATATATAGTATATATATATATATATATAATATAATAATATATGTTATATATATATATATATATTTATATATATATATACTATCTATATATATATATATATAATATATATATATAATATATATAATATATTATATATATATAATATATATATATATAATATATATATCATATATTATATATATAATACTAATTATATATATATTATATATATATATAATATAATATATTATATATGATATATATATAACTATATATAATATATATACCGGTATATAATATATAATTATATAAATATACTATTAATATATATATAATAAATATAATAATATATAATATATATATATATAATATATATTAATATATATATATATATCATATATTATATATATATATTTATATATATATACATATATATATATATATATATATATATATATATATATATATATATTATATATATAATATATATATATATTTATATATATAATATATATATATATATAGTATATATATATATATATAAATATATTTATAATATATATATATATTATATAATATATATATATATATTAATATATAATATATTATATATATATATATTGGAAAAGAAATGCCTTTATATATTATAGGCACCATATTACTTTGATCTCGATTCCAATAATTTTCTTCTTTCATAAAGGAAATCCAAAATGATCTATTTATTGTCTCATCCATATGGATTCCTTGATCGAGCGTTCACACATATTTTTTTTATTTCATTTTCCTTTCATTCTCTTCCAAAACGATTTTCATTTTCATTTCCCCCTCTCTCTCGGCCACGTCGGTCGAGGAAGAAATCAAATAAAATTCGTTTTTTTTTTTGAAGGAAAGAAAACACGCGTAAGAGAAAAGTCACTAATGGCGTCTTTATTTGTGCAACTGGATGTAGCCTATTATGCTGTATAGTCTATTTTGTGACGTGTCTGACAGGACCTAGCCTATTATACTGCGAAGTCTATTTTCATTGCGTAGTCCGGCTGGACGTAGCCTTATAACGTTGCGTAGTCTATTTTGAGAAGGGTCTAGTTGGACGTATCCCATTATACTGCTAAGTCTATTTTGTGACGTGCCCTTCGATTTACCCTATTTACAATTGCATATGTGATTCTGCTGCTTAATTGGTTGGAATGGAATGGCCAAGTATCTTCCAAATGTATCCAATAAAGGAAACAACGATGGCACGTATCACGATTGGAAAAGTTTATGCAGATTAAGAACCTCTTTCTCTGGCGTGATACTGAGTTGTTTCTGTGAATATGTTAAGAACAAACAGAAAGGGATAGTACAAAATATGTAATTTGAGCAAAATTTACATAAACGCCATCCATGCATGAATTATACTATACTAATATATATTATATATATAATATATATAATATATTTAAAAAATTATATTAATTATATATATATATATAATATATATATTATATATATATATATATATATATATATATATATAATTAATATTATATATATATATATAATATATATATATATATATATATATATATATATAGTATATATATATAGCCCGTGGTTAAATGTTTAAGACTCCGTAAGTTTTGATTTTTTTTTTTTTTTTTAAAATAATGCTATATATGGATTAACAATGATTTAAGTGGTGAGGACATGATCAAAGTTTTCGAAAATTTTTAAAATATTATTTAAATAATAATATTTAAATCAATAAAATTTTAAAAAATGAAATATCTCGAATAAGTACGACACTTACAGAAATACCAATTACATATTTGAAAATCAGCGTATAAATCTTATTACAAAAATGTAAAAAGCAAAACAAACCAAAAATTTTTTTTTCATAATGAATATCGTCGAAAAGTAGACAACTTACATGAAAAACCAATTGCAGTATTTGGAATCAGCGTGTAAAGCTTTTTACAAAAATGTAAAAAGAAAACTAATAATCAAAAAAAAAAAAATAAATAGGGGGCTCGAGCGACGGGGGATCAGAGGGGGGGGACGTTTTTTCATAACCCCTAGGGGAGGGGGGAAATAGTCCTAAACCCTGTCGTTCCCCGGAAGCCCGAGAGACCCGACTCCTGCCATCTTGCGGTTTACCCTTGGGTTATTCCTTTAGTTAAAAAAAATAAAAAAAAATTAAAACTACGGAATCGTAAACGTAATGGTCCTAATATATTTTGAATCATGTTTTTTTCATCCCTTAAATTGCTGTTAGGATAATAATACTAAGAAATATATAAAAAAAAAAAAGAAAAAAAAAAAAATCAAAACTGACGGAGTCCTAAAACATAAAAGGTCTATATATACTATATATATACTATATATATATATATATATATTATTATTATATATATATATATATAATATATTAATATATATATATTAGATTATATATGTATAATATATATATATGTGTGTGTGTGTGTGTGTGTGTTTGTATGTATGTATATATAAAGTGGTTTGAAGTAGTATTTATATTTAGATATCTATTATATATATTATATATATAATAGTATTATATAATAATATATTATATAATAATTATATTATACTATAATATATATATATATTATATAATATATATATATATATATATAATATATATATATATATCAACTATATATATATTATATTAAAACACGTGAAGATATAGCATTGACATCTATGAGTCAATAAACTTTTGCCCCTTATTAACCACCTTCAATTTTGCCCAATATTAATAATTCGGTAGAGGAATTAGAAAATAACAATATATCTAAATTATTTAACATGCACAAATTTCAACCATCAATTAGTAACTTTATTTTAACTTCTGTGCTTTCAGATCTTTAAAATATCGTGTAAACCCTAAAAAAATAGTAAGAAAAGTTTCACTTATTTATACCCAAACAAATCTCAAAAAACAATAACTAACTCAATTTCCAAATAAAAGAAGCTACTCCTCACGAGCTTTCGTATTAATATCCCAGCAGCACTTTAACGTTTTTGAATATGTGCACCCACACAAGATGCAACTTTTTAAATAATGACAGCATAAATCATAACGAACAAAATAACTTACAAATTTTTAGTTTCAATCAACAACCGAACTATATCAACTCTCGCCCGAATCCTGGATCCTCCTGCCTCGTCAAGAACTAGAGCACATGACTCAGTGACACGTAGAACCAATAACACTGCTCACTTTCCAATTTACTGGTCAAAATCCGCTCCAGCCTCCGACTCGTTCAAGATGCTCCGTTCTCCAGACGTAGAATCGACCAATGATCCGGCTGCTGTTGTCAACTCGATCTCAATTTCAATCAGTTTCAAGCTCAGCTCTGGCTCAGCCCCTAAAATGCATAAATATTATACGATAAAAACCAATCTTTAAAATTTCTGGTACAAAAAATAAATAAGTAAAATTCTCATTAAGTTATCTACTTACCGCTTTGATGCGGGCTTTTCCTTAACTCTAATACTTCCGTATTTCTCACTTATTACAACTTGTACCCTTTCCCATATATTTCTTCTTTCCAATTAACAAGTTTAACCTCCTTCGTATGTTTTCTTCTTCTCACAATACGTTCCAAGCAATCTGACTATTTCTTAGGATTTCTACTTTAACTTACTTTTCATTTATAATTTAGTTGGTTATACTCCCCATTATATATCTCCCCCCTTAAGTTTGTACCCACAAACTTATAAAGAACGTAAATACCAATACTAAGTTAAATTTTTACCCCCAAAATAGTACTTACGAAATCTCACTTAAATATAAAAAAAAGACATAACTAAATTCAAACAACCTAATAACTAACTAATCTATCTTTTTTTTCTTTTTTTTTTCTATTATACTGCCTCTGCAGCCACTTCCTATGAATTCTCTCATCATTTTCTTGTACGATATCCTCCCTCTCAAGTTTTTCCTTCTCCTCCCTCAATTTCTCAATCTCCCACTCCATCTATTGCAAATTTTCTAACAAAAAAACTATAATCAAGGGACGTTCCACACCCTACCGAAGCCACCAGTGAAACCGTACCGAATCCCATTGAATCCTCTGAGTCAATAAACTGACTTTATTATACATTTTTAAATTTGCAATATAAAATGGAGAGGAAAAGAAATACTTTTTTTCTAAAAATATATTTAAAATGCACAATTCTCAACCTTCAATTAGTAACCTCTGTTTTAACAATTCTCAACCCTTCGTTCACATATCCTAAAAATACCGTATAAATCCAAAATAGTAAGGAAAAGTTTCACTTATTATACCCATAAATAAATCGCAGAAAACAATAACTAACTCAATTTCCAAATAAAAGAAGCTACTCCTCACGAGCTTTCGTATTAATATCCCAGCAGCACTTTAACGTTTTTGAATATGTGCACCCACACAAGATGCAACTTTTTAAATAATGACAGCATAAATCATAACGAACAAAATAACTTACAAATTTTAGTTTCAATCAACAACCGAACTATATCAACTCTCGCCCAAATCCTGGATCCTCCTGCCTCGTCAAGAACTAGAGCACATGACTCAGTGACACGTAGAACCAATAACACTGCTCACTTTCCAATTTACTGGTCAAAATCCGCTCCAGCCTCCCGACTCGTTCAAGATGTTCCGTTCTCGGGCGTAGGAATCGACCCAATGATCCGGCTGTATTTATTAAACTCGATCTCAGTTTCAAATCGGTTTCAAGCTCGGCTCTGAAACAAGCCTAAATGCATAAATATTGTACGATAAACCAATCTTTGAATTTTCTGTTACCAAAAAATAAATAAGTAAAATACTCATTACGAAGTTATCTACTTATAAGCTTTGATTACTGGGAGAACATAACTCTAATACTTCAT
>JABUQX010109401.1:27500-30000 GCA_015478945.1 Trachelipus rathkii
TAGAAATTTTCTGTCACATAATCAAGGAAACTCTAGTCATGATAATGACACATCCAACGGAAGTGTAATGGGTTTAACAATTTTAATCAATAATATTGATGATGAAACCCAATATAATACGGAGCCGTGTGAATGACATTCCGAGTTCATGCTCCATCGATGTCAGCGCTGATGATACAATGCAGATTGAGGTGACGGCAGAGGTGCCTGAAAGAATTAATAGTAGATTAGAGAGAAGGGTGTCTCAGTTAACACCGGTGAACGAAGAATGTGAAAAGGATTATAAAAGGAAGTTGGAAGAGAAGGAACCAGGAGTCAAAGATTTATGTATAAAACACTATGGCACATTGTCGGAACCAGAATCTGCAAAAGAAGTTTTGATAGCTAAGGCAGAAGAATCCGATAGCGGATATTTGCTTCAACGAGCTATAGAGAAGGAGAGAATTTGTAAAAGAAAAATGGAATTGATGAAATCACTGCAGTAATCAAAGTTGCATATGATAAAGACCAGGCTAAACTTCAGGAACTTCAGATTTATTTCATCAATATTCTTGGATTGATTTTATGCCTGATGGATTCCATACAAAAGAAACCTCAAGTTCAGGTTAAGGAGGAGAAGAGTTGTTCGTCGCTTATTGCTGTAACCTGTTCAGATAATACTGATGAAGAATTTGAGAAATTCAAAATTGAATCCGTTGATATGCACGGAGAAGATGAATTCAAAATTGAAAGCCCTCAAGAAACGAAGCTTAATGAAAGTTTAAAGATGTCGGAAGGACAAAATGTGAGAGTCCCAACTTCAGAACGCTGGGGTGGATGTTCTTACAATAATGCTGTTGTTCTAAGTGTTGCGGAAGAGGATAATCTAACCACCGCTCTTGAAAATCCACAGGTTAGGGTGTTTAGTCAGCCAGCGTCCAGATCAATGCGCCCTTGTAGCTTCTTCCTTGATGGACAATGCGAATTTACTCGTGGAGAGGAAGTTTCAGTCGGGATAATTGAAGAAAACACAAATCCAATCAGAAACAATACTGTATCTGGCACGAATGTTTTGGTTATTATTGATGGTCATGATATTTGGCACAGGGAAAAGGTCAAAGACGGATTGGAAAAGAAGAATTTTGGAATTGGGAAGCTCCAAACCTTCATAGAAGCGAAAGAGTCTTCCATCTCGATGACATTTACTGGAATGACGAAACGTCGAGAAGAGGAACCAAGCGGATCCAACAGGGGGACGAACCCGAAGATAGAAAAATTAAACAAGGAACAAGAAATGGGGAACCCTTCAGCATGGGTGAAAACGATGCCACACTATAAATACCGTAGGAAAGTCCGATTTCCTTTCCAGACAAAGATTTCCATGACCGTTTTATTTAAGACAAGAGTTGACGAGTCACTTTGTCTTCTTAAGAGGGGCGTGTGTCATGATATATCTTTGCCTATACATTGTGAAGGCTATAATTTTGATGATAATGAGATCCGCCAGTCAAGATTTATAATTATGGAAATTATCGTTAGCGATTTCGTTTTGATAATCTTAGATTATTTTTATAATACTTACAATTTTATTTAATATAAGAGAATTTATTTATTTTAGATGAATAGTGATAAAATAACTTGATAGCATATAACATACTAAGATATTAATTAATTCTACACTTATCAGGTCAAGAAAGACTTTTGATTTATAATTAACTTATGTTTGATACTCAAGGGAAAGGAGGAAATTTTATGTTAATGGCTTTTTCGTTCTTCGAACTTGTTATTGGCATATCTTTTTATCAAATTGTTTACGCAGTAAAACTCCAGTTTTATCTTGATTATTTCTTCAAACCTGTACAGCTTCCAGATCAGGAGATAAATTCTCATTGAAGCTTGAACTTAATATTCAGTAAGCAATATAAGTTTTAATAATTTAACCTAGACAATAGAGATATTATTGATACTGAACCCGCGTGTCCTCGTCGATAAAATATCTCGTTATATACATATATATACATATACATATATATATATATATATATATATATATATATATATATAACATATATATATATATACCTCTGCACTTTGTACTATATATATATATATATATATATATACCCACAGCATGGTATGTCATGACATTCCAGTGCCTAATGGATCGCCTTTCTGTTCTGCGTTCCACCACCTTCTATCCACATATCATATACACATACTTATATCCACACTTCTCTTCTAGACAACATCTTGCTGCAACATCTTACTGACCACCATTTATCCCCATATCATATACACATACTTATATCCCCACCCCTCTTCTAGACAACATCTTACAGACATCCCTATCCCTTATACCCCTATGTGTGGGGAGAAAATTGCCAACATCGTTGTCTATGTCGTAGGGGGCGACTGAGGGACAGTGTGGCGAGTTAGGTTGGCTGCTCACTACCACCTATCTTTGCTGGGAATGCTAATGCATGCCTCGGAAGGCGTGATCACCGTAAGTGGCCTTCTATCA
>JABUQX010109402.1:0-22500 GCA_015478945.1 Trachelipus rathkii
ATTGGTCAATGTTACATAGATAATAATAAATAATATAAAGAAAACTCGGAATTATTTAAAAAACTTTGAAATATTTTTCGGACAATGTATCTTCCAACACCGGGCAGTCCCATCCACCTGTGAGAAGTCGTACTTCACCTCAATTTATTTTCATTAATTGTACCCAGGCATTGCCATCTCCTCAACTCTTCGCAATTGTTAATCCTGAGCATTGCCTCTATATATTTTTAACCACGTTATAATTAAAAATCTTCTGGAAGCTGGTCCTCTCTGAGACGTGTACAGAATGGTTTCTTTACTTCATCCATCCTCCTGATTATAATAAATCTATCTAAAATAATGATACTCCCCACCCGTCCA
Organism: Trachelipus rathkii; assembly: GCA_015478945.1. Lineage (NCBI taxonomy): Eukaryota > Metazoa > Arthropoda > Malacostraca > Isopoda > Trachelipodidae > Trachelipus > Trachelipus rathkii. Next base: position 361 of record JABUQX010109402.1, read on the forward strand.
CGGTCGCTGTATCTCTTAATTCATTGGAGTCCCTCTCAGCCGACCGCACTGTTATCCTTTGACTGAAGATGTAAGGCAACCAGTCACAGATCTACTCTGTTTCCTCGTAGGTATTTTGCCTATGTTTTATTATATTAATCTCTCTTTAGTTCCTACTCCATATATCTACGATCTCATGTTTGTTCACCGATTGCTCGCCCACTCTTTAAGCTCCAATGACGCTCCCTTTTGTATTAAATTGTGTCATCAAGGCCCGTCACTATGCTATTTTACGCTAATATTCTGCTCTGAGAGTCTCAGGGTGACATCTATCTTTTCTATACCGACGCTACTAAACTTTTTATTTTTTTCCCTTTAACTAGCACGTGGCAATTACATACTGTCCACCATGCAGTCTTTTCCTTTCTGGAACCCGTTCTTCTTACCCCCAGCGTATCTCGCTCTCTGGGCACAAGTATGATTAGTCGATTTTTTTCTTGGTATAACTACTTAGGCGCCACTCTCCTCTACAACTACAACAATCTCGTTCTTCCTCTGGTCATTAGTCCTTAATCTGATACTTATATCACGGACTCTTTCTACGAAAACTCTTTTCACTTCCATCCCCTCTTTTAATCTCTTTCCCGCGGTGCTTACTTACAGGTACGCTCTCCTCTCGTTTACCTAATACTATATCTAGTGGTAAACGGGGTTTTTGAGATTTGTAAATCTCTTCACACCTACCAACGATGGGTCCGAAATCAAGCAGACAATACACCTTTGCGAGATGGTAAACTTTTCACGTCTATTACACCTTAAACATCTGTTGTTATATTAGATATAAGGTCAATCATTGACTATCCGTGTAATCCTCAACAATAGTTAACTATAGTCCAACTGTAAGTTTTACCAGGTTTTCCATATTAATGCGAGTAATACCCTAAAAACGCAAAGTATGTGTTCATCAACTGTGCCAAACCTAGTTGCCTACCATAGTTTTTAGCAAATCCAACACCTCAATTCATTCCCTCCTTATCCGTGTTATTCATATTACTCCTTTCCAAACACGCCCCATACGCAATCTCGGTACAAAAGTATTATATACTTACGTTAATCCTCTTCTATGTGCGTAATCAATTCCAAAAAGTTCCCTCCATCGACTAATTTTCTCACTTTCAGTGTTTTACAATAGCATTCGCGTCATACCATTTTGCAAAGCTGTTCATAAAAAACATTCTTGTATTCGTGCACTGTGTTCTTTCCATATGTGTGTGTGTACTAATAGAGATCCTTTATTATAAGAAAATACTCTCTCCGAAATAACATGTCTTCTACGTTTCAGTGAGCCTCTACAGTTGCTCGTAATAGTAAGTGCATATAAATATTGTTAATTCCGTTTGTTTCTTATATTTAACACTATTGGTCTAAAAACTGTTTTAAATAAATTAAATAACTCTGTGTCTGTACCAAATCCGGTGTGTTTAGAGGATAAATGTGTCGCACCTGTGGGCATAGCTGTCTCGTCGCTCGTGCGCTCTGCCTTTGTTGGGTATAGTATCTGAGTGTGTGTAGTAGTCATTGCTATTGTTAGTTGTGTGTCGTCTCTGCCCCTCATACGCCTTGTCGCATTGCCTCGTGTCTCCCAGATAAATCTGTCGCAGATAGCACAAGTGTAAAGAGATAAACCATTCTGCTGCTTGATTCATACCATAAGTTCACACAACTTCCTGTTCGTGTGCATTGCCTTTATAGTTCCCTTCCAAATTTAGGTACTATCGCATTTAATAGATTAGGTGCCTTGAATACGTCGGTGAACAAGTATTCCTTAGATGTAAGTCGTAGCTTACGTGTAGTTGCCATATTGTTCATGGCCGTTGTCAACTAAAGCGAATAAGAATCCGTCCTGAGTCAGTGAGGCATCCCTAGAGTCGCGTCTGTTGAGGCGCCACAAGAATTGTAACACGCACCTCGTGCGGCTAGGCTATAGCCTGTTCGGGCGCATAAGTCTTTTTGCGCTGGATCTGAGGAGAGTGGGTGCTATTCTCTCTCCCACACAGGACTAGTTGTTAAGCCCCGCGTCAGTATTGGATATAGCATGAGCATCTATCTCTGAGAGTGTGTGTGAGTGAGAGAGAGTGAGTCAATTAAGACTCAAGAGTCAGCACTCGCAAGGTAAACCAAGTCGTCCATTTGTCATGGTAGTAGTGGTAGCTCCATGATCGCTGGTGACGCACCATGTTCTCGAGAAAATTAGCATATTGTGTGGAAACTAGACGTATAAAGCTAATTACAATAAAAATGATAAAAAAAAAAAAAATTTTGAATAACACATTTTTTTTTCATATAAAGTTAAATATCTCTGAAAAAGTATCAGTAGCAGGTTACGCAGGAAACACAATATATCATTATTATGGAATCAGCGCTCTAAAATGCTAGATTAGAGAATATGTAAAAAATGATAGAAAAATGATATAAAAAAAGGAGGGGCTCGTGAGGCCGACGGGTGGACACATAGAGGGGTGAGCGGCACCGTATTTTCCGATACCCCGTTGGGGAAAGGTGCGGAGGGAATACACCTCAGCGAAGCTAGTAAATGTATGTGTAGTGTGTGTGAGTGGTGTGTGTGTGTGTTGCCCTCGAAGATCCAAACGAGCTGTTGGGGTTTTCCGGTAGACCTCTAAGCACCGGATTAGGGGGAAATAAGTCCTTACCTACCACATCATGGTCTACGTTCCTGACGGAAAGGGCCTGAGAGTAACCCACACCGAAATCCTCTGCCATCTTACTGAGCGGTCTTACCCTTTGAAGTATTAGTACTTTTAGTATATACAAAAAAAAAATTAAAGACTGACGGAGTCGTAAAACGTAACTGTGATCCTATAAATATATTTTAAAATATCTGTCAAAGATATACATGATAAATTAATTAATGTAGTGAACAATCATAATAAGATTAAAAATAACACAATATAATTATAAAAATAAAAAAAAAATTTCATATAACAAAACCTAATTTTACATAAAACAAGAAAATGAATATATAATATATAAAAGTATATATTTAAATATATATAGTATAACATAAATATATATATATATATATATATATATATATATATAATAATATATAATATATATAAATACATATATAATATTAGTTAATTATATATAAAATATATATATAATATATATGATAATAGTATATTAAATATATATATATAGAACAGTAAGCAGAAAGTTAAAACAGTATAGCATTTTGACAAAGTAAAAGTTAAATAAGCGAGAGTATTATATAAAAATTTAAACTAAAAGCAGTAAAGGCAGAATAGAAGCTTATATAATGCACAAGTAGAGCATCGAGTGAGAGAGAGCGAGAAGAGCAATCAAAAGTTATTACGAGTATATTAAGAGGAGTAATAGCACTTGGTATGCTATCTGACTATCAGGTCAACATTGAAGGAATTGTAAAGAGAATCATTTAAACCTTGCGCTCTAATAAAAAATGTTAAAGATCTTTTTATTTTCCTTTTTGGAGCTTCAATATTGTATTTATTTTTTACTCCATTCCTTTCATTTGATTTTTCGTTATTTGACTGTAAGATTTAGTATTTGTGTCCACAAAGAGTGTTACTAATATTATGTTAATAGTTAATTATATATATGAATATGTGAGTATTTAATATAGAAAAGCATAGTATATAAAACACCATTATGAGTTATTAAATAAAGCAGTAAAACATTGAAACAAAACGGTTAAATATAAAACTAATATGATGATGTATGGTTTAAAATATTGTATTAATATGAAGATGCACAAGAAAATAATACCAAAAGCATTAATACTATAATATCCCTAACCCCGTATCCATAAGATGTTAGGTATATATAGTTATAACAACCTATTCATCCTATTCGAATTATTATCTGATTACTGCTATTAAGGTATGTTAATTTAGTTAATTAAAATTAAAATAGAATATAAATAAGTATATATATAATAATATAACACATTAATATATGAGTCTTAGACAACCCGAGAACAAGATAGAATTTCTAGACGGTATTAGAGAGAAACTCAGAACAGACAATACACGAATAACATATTCCATTGTTAGATTTTAAATCAGGAGAGGACATTCTTATAGCTACAGCAGTAAAGACAAGAAAAACTTAAAAAAGAGCAAATAAAAAATAAAACTAATAAAAACTCTTTTTTAAAAAATTAAATTGTTTAAAAATGTTGAAAAAATTAGTTTTTCCAGAAACTTCGATCAGAATGTTCCCTTACTCCGAATGTGCACGCAAAGGTGCCAAATGTTGATTTTTTCATTATTTTTTTTAACTACAGAATTTCACATCAGGGTAAATGAACAAGTAACGTATGGATATGAGATCCGGCGTGTTTTCTCCGGGTAATCTTAGGGGTGACTGTGAGCGGGAGCGTGGTCATATAGCCCCCTCAATCCGTCTATGTACTCTGTCCGTCGTGCTTGTGAACCTACAACTAATTAAAGTCGGATACTAAAAATGAGAAAATATATTGAAAATCCAAAGCGAGATAATATATATAATTTGAGTATCATAGCAAAATATAGCTCTCGTGAACGAATGCAGGGTTTCAAGGTCATCAGAGCCGAGAGTGTGCACTAATTTCAGGTATAATATTATATATATATATATATATATTTATATATATATATCATATATATTATATATATATATATATCTTATAATATATATATATATTATTATATATATTAATATTAATATATATAAATATAATTAATATATATATATAAGAGGCGACTCCTGCACTCGTGCACTCGTGCTCAGAGAGTTTAACATTAAAAGAAAACGATCCTTGTGTTGGTGTGCTAAATTTTTTCGTGATGTCAAACGTTTAATTTATCTCATATATTTTGCACACGTAAGTATTGTCCAAAATAAATGTATATAATGAAAGAATTAATTTAAAACAGATAAAAGTTAAAGAGAATAAGTATATTAAGACTGCTATTAATAACTGCTTAATTAGAGTTTGTAAATATAAACCGCATTAAAATAAATGGCAGAGACATAGATCATAGCCTTTATCTGGTGTTATGAGCGGAGACGGCATCCTGTGATTTTAGATTGATTTTAAAATATATTATGATATGACTGTCGTCGAAGAAAGATAGAAAATCGGAAGATAAAAAGAAATGTCGGTTAGATAGAGTTTTGCTTTATTTAATATAAATTAAGTTAATATTATTAGTATTAATAATGTATAGTATATTTAACATATGATTTAGTAGTTTCTATAGTACTATAGAATAATATATATGTTTTTATATTAATAAAATATAGCTTATAAAGTACATATAGTAAATAATTAAAAATGAATGACTATTTAATATGATATTATATATTTTTCATAATATATCGCTAGTAATGACGTATAGATATCGATAGGTCTAGCCACCTTAGTATGGGTTAGCTAGGAGTTTCTCAGTTGATCTGTTAGCGTTGCGGTTTAACAGATGCCAATGGTTAGGCACGAGACAGGGAAGCGGGGCAGTAGGAGAATGCCATAATCTCCGCCACTTAAGTGCGCTGGGCGGGAATGAAAGCTCTCAAAAACGCTTTGGGGAAATCAGGGGGAAAATATTCCTTGAGTGGGCATACGATATGCCTAACACTGAGTATATTTTAGGGTCTAAAGATTCAAACACTGTATAACGGTCTTGGGGAGAGATGGCTCGAGTAACCAGCTGTGAGAATGTCAGACAGCCGAGGAGCATCATATTTTAGACGCTCGGACTCGAATCGAGTGGTTAGTGTCTAGGAAATACACATTAGGCGGCCAAAGAAAAGCCGGCGTGCGTGTCATTATTATTATAACATCATTTTACTTGTTGTCTTTTCTATAATTATATTGTTACTGATAGCTATAAGGGGGTTATACAGAGAAAATATTGTAGTTTTTCATTATCATATTTTATTTCACGTGCACAGATTTAATACACTTAAGATCGCAAGTGTTAACTCAAAACTATCTATAATTATAAAAAGCATTATGGAATCATCAATACTAAGATCTGTAATTACCTTTATCTTTAACGAGACATGAGTAGTGCAATGACGTCATCACAGACTCCGTACAGATGACTCAATATCCTGGCAAAAGCCCGATAGAGTCGGACAATTCAGTGCACAATTACTCCAAATTAGTATTAATTATTTATAAATTAAAATCCCTTCTGAACGTGATCGACGCAGTGAGTGTGAAAAAAAAAAGGAGATCTAGAGAATAAACTCGTGAACAATATTTCTTTGTGAAGTGTTATACGAAATGTAACTGTGTAATCGTGCTTTCATTAATACTGTGGAGTGATAATCTGATAATAAATAAATCTAAATTAATATATTGATCTGGAGCATCAAGCATGTGTATAGTGAGAGAGTCATACAAATGTGGTATTCTAGATGAAAGCGTTGCAATTATAAGAAATAGAAATGAAAAAAATAAAAAAGCCAAGAAGCAGAAGAGAGCAAGAAATTTGAAACGCTTCACATAGACTTTTTGAGCTCTCTCGATAGGCAGCAAACAACTGTGGAGTCCTTTAACCACTAATACACACACAGTTTTGATGAGAAGAAAGTAAAACAATAAAAATAAAAAAAAAAAAATAAATCAACACTCGAAGGTCTTTGTTGTGTTGCAGTGCTGAGAATGAGTCAGCTGCAGCGTCTCGCACGTCGCTGATGTGTGAGTGTGGAGAGTTAGTAATATAGGTTTAATGTAGAATAAGAGTGCTAATAATGCTGGAGCTGTCAAGCGTTATTGAGCTAGCTGCTTAGTCATACTCGTGTGTATAAGTGTTAGAAAAAAGACTAAACTCAATAAGGAGTAAGGTTTGGGAAAAGAAATTCTTGAATAGTAAAATAGAGAATACAAGAAACCATCGAAAATCCTCATACGACTTATACCTAAGGGGTAGAAACACCTTCCTGAGATAAGTATAAAGGTGTAGGCTTAGCACTCTGCTCCGCGGGGATCCCCAGAAGCGTCGAACTCAGCGCGCAGGCTATGATAAAGACTTGGAAAATACAGGTAAGCAAACTCAAGTTGGCAGCTACGACCAGAAAGTGATGGCATGGAGCTTGAGGACACTCACTTGCGCACTCTTTACCACCAGCCTCGAGATATTATATGGAGTGGTAATGGTGCCGAGCGACAGAACCTCTCTTTTTGGTCTCCGAAGAGCTCGTTGACTCCTCTATTGGGCGGAAAGGTGTAGTGCAAAGTGAGCGTGAATCCTTTCTCGTACTTCTCACTCTCAAACGAACTGACAAGACTAAGATCGAGCCCTTGGTGCAGATCTATTTATTCGCAGATATAATACTGTTCATTTAAGTCCATCGTGTTGGGGGGTTCTTACTCGTGCCCACGAAGACTTGAGGGTGTTTTTTTTTTTTTTTTTTTTTTCCGTTTAGGTTTACGAAAGGATCTTAGTGGGTCGAAAGACCACAAAGACTCTCAGTTTTCATCCTCACCAGCTTTGCCCGCCCTTGGACGTCACCCTGTATACCTATAATAGCTCGTCAACATATTTTCTTGGTGTTCATCCTATCTTCTGCTTTTGGTCTAGTCTTTTGTCGCTTTCTATCCATTTCTAACGCTTGGTTTCACATTTTTTGTGTTCAAAACTTCCTTTTAATTCGGAATATAATGCTGAGGTCTACCTCGAGAAAGTCCGACTTTTTAGCCTCAATTCTCCCAAGAAAGTTTTCTTATGTTTTTTCTAAGTCTGTTTACTACTTAAGTGTAATCACATATCCCATATTGTATCGTATTGATAAAGACTTAATCGTCTTAGGCGCTAACTCTCTACAAGGATTAATTTTATGAATAGATATAGGACGATTTTACAGATGACAGTTTAGATTGGTATTTTGTGACTTACCATAACACATGCATTCACAAATTTCACCAGATATATCCATTACTTAAATCTTTTTTCCACGACGGGGTTGGAAAGGGATGTTCTTGTCGCGAGGAAGTGGAGATTAGGAAGATTAATCATCAGAATTGTCCTAGTCATTTGAGTTCATATACAATAAATCGTTGGGCTGTAGCAATAGATAGTGGGTTCATTAATGGGGCTGGTCGAGGAAAGACACCTGATTGTTATTATGAACTCCCTGTGATACGAGGTTATAAGTAATACCTCCAATACCAGAAGCATCCCATTATGCCCTCAAATAGAAATTATCGAGTAGTCTTCCTTGGTTCATGTGCCTTCCACATCGTTAGTGTTAATTTAATAGAATGGGGTTATTCCTGTGATTATCTGTGTATTGAGTACATGAATCTGAAGGTGGGATACCCAATTCGCAAAAAGGACATTTCGAAGATTTCAGTAGTTCACCTGTTCCTGAGGATGAGTACCTAATCAAAATTCCTCTTGAAACAAGATAGCTGTAAATTGGAGCTATATACAATACTTTACAACTGTGGCTACGAGCGCCTTTAAGGGTTTAGGTCTCGGAAATCGATCTGTTGATTCGCTCAAGTCACAAACAGGTCTTGATATATATCCTATGGATCAAAAATTTCATATGGCTTCAACCCAGATGCAGACATCAACACGATTGTATTAAGGCGGGGAGCAGCATGTAGCGCTAGGTATACCAGTTGTAACTGGGGGACGCTTAGGTGATGAATGGCTGGGTGGAGTCTCAAGGTGTAAGGTAAAGTTATAGGTCCCTGGATGGAAGGCTAGGGTGTAAGGTTGTAAAGTGTAGGACTAGAGTGCACAAGGCTGGGTGGAGGTCTAGTGCGTGTAAGATCCGATATGGCCTAGTAGGTTAAACAATCCGACTGCTCGGAGTGAAAATCTAAGGTAGACAAGGTGTAAGGCTACGGTGAAGGACTTTGGGTGGAGGAGTCGGCTGTGGAGGCGTGTAGGCTGGGTGGTCAGGCTCAGGGTGTAGGCTATGTGGAAAAAGAGGAGACTGAGGGTGTGCGGAGAGGCGCGTATACTCGCGCAGCGAGGACTAAGGTAGAATAGGTGCTAGTGGCTAAGTGGTCCGTTAATAGTACCAACTAGGTGATAGAGCACTAAGTGTTGTTGGAGAGCTTACGGATGCCAAGATGAAGTGTGTGTGTGTGTGTGTCGTTGGTGGCCTGGTAGTCGCGTGGTGTGTTTGATGAGTGTGTGGTGCGCGCGAACCAGGTCGCTGCCCGCCGTAAGTGTCAAGAGTGTTAAGAACTCCCAGCCACCTCCTACTTGGTGGCAGCCATCTGCAGACAGCTGGCGAGAAAAACAATTCCAAGAGAGGGGTAGGAAGCAGCATAGAACGTGATATGAGAACTATTGCAAAATATACAGGGACAAAGACCCTAAGTAAAGGATGGATAGGCTTATAGGGTGGGCCAAAATTGAACCATGGTATCTGTCAAGTGTGTGTGTATGTGTGTAGCTAGGTCGCGTTTATACGTGTGTATAAGTGTAAAATGTAAGTGTCTATGGTGTAAAATGTAAGTGTCATAGTGAATGTTTGTATATGTGTGTGTGAGTGTGTGTGTTTTGTGTGTGTGTGTGCTATATGTTTGTATCTTCTAGGCTTTACTCGTCTCTTTCCGCCGTATACGAAGTAGGATCCATACATGACGCGTACCAGTTTGCGAAACGAAATATGTGACTGGGTGGGCCACGAGTGGGTAAAATATTAGCGTGGCCCAAAAATGGCCATGGTATATGGTAAGGTCAAGGCCTAAATATCATGGTACAAACAAGTTTAAGAACACGAGTGCGAGAAAAAAAGGCTTAAGCCCCTAAGGAAGGCAATAAATTTTAACTCAGTAGGTCAAAAGTTGACCCATGGGTCTGAAGAGGACAAAAATTACCGTGGGTCAAAATTGAACCCATGGTATCGGCTGTCAAGATTCTCGGAGCAAAGTGGTATAAGGTACAAAAAAGGATTAAGACATCAATATATAGCGCCTGCTCAAGCCTTAAGACACATCAAAAGATTACCGTGGGGTCAAAAATTGACTCCATATAGGTATTGCGAAAAAATTGGTGGGACGTACAACGGTTGCTGACGCAACCGTTTGGGGCACCCTTCTTTCGAAGGGTTGCAAAAATTAGGGTTGCGCAAAAAAATTAGGGTTCTCAAAAAATCAGGGTTCTCAAAATTATGGTTCTCAAAAAAATAGGGTTTTCAAAAAAATTAGGGTTCTCGAAAAAATTAGGGTTCTCCAAAAATACCGTGGGCCAAAATGACCCATGGAAAGACAAAGGGTTCCTGGGTTCGAAAAAAGGTAAAAGGCCAAAAAAAAGGTCACCAGGCCCAAAAAGGTCAAGGGCCCAGGTAAAAATTTGGGCCGCCAAAAACGGTCACAGGCCCGCAAAAAAAAGTGGGAAGGTAAAAAAGTGTCAAGGGGGCAGGTAAAAAAGGTCCAGGTGGGTTTGTGCCGTTTGGGTGGGTTTATATTTGGGTTTTTGGGGTGGGTTTTTCGTTTGGTCCAATAATCCCTGTCCTAAACGTACTGCCTCTCATCTCGCCAATCTGCGTTAGATGATCGATACTTTTTGTTGCTTTAACACCAACCTCCTTTATATATATATATAGTATATACCCTATAGATAAGCATACATCTATTATAATATTAATATATCAAACTATATTATAACACTATATAATAATATATGATAGTATATAATAATATATAATATATATATATATATATATAATACCTTTATACCAACCTTTTGTAATCCCTACGCAATTCCGAATGGCGCATCATAAGATAAAAGTAGTGAATCTGAAGGATAAACAGTATATCAAATATATTATATCTAATAATTATTATATGTAATATAGTATATTAATATTCATAAATATATTTAATTAGCTAAGATAATAACATAGGTATACTTATAGGCTCAAATATTATATTAATAATAATACTATAATATATATAATAATGATTTATATAAATATAATTAATTATATAATAATAATATATATACTTATATATAATATTATAATATATAATTATAAATTAATATATAATAAATAAATATAATTAATTTTATAATATATTAATTATATAATATATAATCATTCGAATAATATGATAATAATATAGTAATAGTAAATCTACTATATTAATTATAATAAATATATTGAATATATTAGTATTATATATTAATAAATTATTCATAAATATCACGCAAAAATATTTATATACACCTATATAAATATGTAAAATAAATATGTATTATATATATATAATAATATTATATATATATATACATATATTAATAATTAAATATATTTAAATATAATATATATATAATATTATATATATATGTAATATAACTATAACTACAATGTATAAAAAAATTAATAAAAAAATGATTTTTTTTGTATATATACACTACATTTATATATATAAGACCTATATATTAGATGTAGGATTATATTGTATAATATATATTATAAATAAATATACCTAAAAAAAAATATATTACGTAATATTATGCCTATATATAATAAAAAAAAAAAGCCGATAATAATTTAAGATACAGTAGATTTAATAAAAATTTTATAAAAGAATATTTATATAATAGTATCTAAAAAAGTATATATATAGTATAATATTATATATACATAATATACATATATTTATATATATAATATATATATATATTATACATAAATTATCATATATTATCATATTAATATATATAATATATATATATAATATATAATATATACTATATAATATATATATATATATATATATATATATATATATATATATATATATACTATTTATATATATATAGTATTATATATATATTATATGTATACCTATAACATTTAAAACTAATTAATATCATTAATTCATATAAATATAAAATTATAATTAATCGTCGCATGTGATGTATGACTATATAAATAAAATATATATAATATATATATATATATATACTATATAAGTTTATATATGTATATAATAATATTATTATATATATCTATTTTACACTATATATAAATATATTTACCAAATGACGATTTTGCATTAGAGAACATAATTACATCTTGGTATATATAATTTATAAATTATAATATATACAAGTTATTATATTACTTTTTAATATTATATATTATATTTTATGAAGTTATTTAGGGATAAAAAAAGTAATAATTATATATATATATATATATATATATATATATATATAAGTAAATCGTTGCTTATCCACTATTTAGGAAATATTAATATATGAATATATATTATTATATCTACAAATATTATATATATATTATTACTCTATATATATAATATCTAGTGTGAATAGTGAGCTAGTCTAAGTATATGCCGAAAAGATATCACTTTGGTAGAATAGAGAAATAAACGTGGAGTATGTATAATATTATGTATAGGTTTATATTATTATCATATAAAGTATTCTATTATAATTATTTGAGTTGCAATCTATATATATATATATATATATTATAGTATAATGAGAATATATATAATATACTATATACCCTGGTATACTAGCGGCATGTATATTATACTAAGTATATATATTTAGTATATATAATAATATATATACCAAGAAATATAAAACAGTATAATATATATAGATATATAATATAGTATATATATATATATATATATATATGTTTTATATTTTAGAGTTATTATAGCTTGGTTATATTTATGAATTTTGATGACCCTATGTTGCTTTTGAGTTAAATATGAGTGCATTACAACAGCTTCAAAAGCTTCATAACTGGCTCAAAATTCATAAATATATGATATATTACACTACCCAATACCCAACATTATCATCTATCATATTATCTGGCTGGAATAATACAGGATATAATATATTAACTATGGCATAGTTAGTCTAACTGAATGTATAAAATGTATTTAAATTATAAATAGCATAAAGTTTATAATACATTATAATAGAATATCTCATAAACACATACATAGATTATATATATATATATATCTATATATATATATATTAATCTAATATATATATTATATATATATTAATAATATATAATATATTATATATATATATATATTATTATATATATTCTATATATATATATATATACATATATATATTATATATAATTATATATATATATATTATATATATATATATATATTTATATATATAATATATATATAATATATATATACTATATATATATATATTATATATATATATACATATTTATTAATATTTATATATATTATTATTATATATATACATATTAATATCTTATAATATAAAGAATTATTACTATTAGTAGTATATTATATATATTAGTATATATATATATGAGGTACTTTATATATATATATAATATATACGTATACATATTTATTATATATATATATAATATATATAACCTATAGAGTATATATATTTGATATATATTATATAATATATTATATATATATACTATATATATATATAAAAATATAATAATTATATACCTATAAATTATAGTATATAATATTCATTGTAAACATATATTAATAGGTATATTAGGTACTTTAATTAGTATCACTATATACTATATATAATATATATATACTTATATATATATACACTTAGTATATATATAACTATATATTAAATAGGTATCACGAAAATACTCGAATACTAATACATATTATAGGGTTCCTAAAATTATTACAGAATGAAATAGAAAGCAAATAGGAAATATCTTATCTAATATTGGAGTTTATGATATAAACATTAAAACATGTACAGTATTCAAGGAGGAAAACAACGGGCGGATAATAAAGGAAAGAAGGAAAAAAAGAAGAGATTAATATTGATTTAATATGCCTACCATGAGGCTATTCCTATATTTAAATAAAAGAATTTGTATGATTGAAAAAATAGACTTTCTAGATTTAATTTTATTAATATAGAAATGCAGATAGTAAAATATGAATAAGAACAATAATTGCAAGATTGAAATTGGTGAAAAATGTTTAATTTTTATTATATATTTTGGGTGTGTGAATGCCTGCATTTTTCCAAATTCAAGTCTGTATATTTTACATTATAAAATACGAAGTGCATTGCCTTGGTTTTTAAATATAGGTTGCAAATTGCCTCCTGGACACATGATCCTTAGGAAAGCTATTGAACTTAACCTCAAAAATACTCCGTATTAAATTACACTAAATAACTAATATCTGTCTGAGCAAATGACTAATAATGACTACTTTACACGAGCTAATTAGTCAGGGAGATAAGAGAGAAAGGAACTGGATCTTTCGATTATTATTAATGGTAATAACTAATAAGTATATGGAATTTTATGTTAGAAAATTTTATACAAAATTTATATAAACTTTACCAAACATTATTTTATTATTATTTTTCTTATTATTATTGCTAAAGACCTTTCTTTGTACATATTTTTGTACATCATTAAACTTGTACAATAAGTATAATAGCATTTATTTAAGTACAATTAAAAGATGGTATTATAATTTACATGTATAATTTACAACTATTATTCCCATCTAATTATTGAGCAATTTTACAAAATAGTTTCCAATGTATTTATTGCTTTCTTTGATATTTTTGAGAGTACCGACATTATACTCTTATGTAAAGACAATGTGATCATATTTCAGGCTCGTTTATTTTAAGATTAGTTCATATAATAATCCTTTTTTTTTTTTTTTTTTTTTTTTTTTTTTTTTTTTTTTTTTTTTTTTTTTTTTTTTTTTTTTTTTTTTTTTTTTTTTTTTTTTTTTTTTTTTCTGGTGTAATCCATAATATTAATAGTACGAAAAATCTCTTTTCCATATATGCCCTACCATGAATAAAATCAATAAATTGAAAAAATTGAATATTTTTTTTTAGGTGCAAGAGGTAAATTTCATTATATATTTGGTATATATAGATTATTATATTATATGTATATTTACAAAAATATATATCTAATTATACTAGAATCATAGATATTAGTATATTTATATATATATATAATCATTATATATATATATACTAATTTATTATAATATATATATCACAAATAAATTATATATATATATCATCTAAATTATATATATATATATATATAATAATTATTGGTAACATATATTTGCTTGATTCATTACTTCTTGATTTGCATACTTTTCAATCACGTGAGGTGATCGACGCTCATTTATCGGTTTCACATCGACATTTCTGTGAGTAAGACTGCTAACATAAGAGTGAATTCCCAGTCAACGAACCCTGTTTCTCTATCAAAGGTAAAGGAGGTAACACCACTCAGAGAGCTTACTCTCCTTATCTACACTATGTTATGCTCTCAATAGTTTAAGACTGGTTTCTTCGTCTGAACTCTAGCTGGTGTTCCTGTACACGTATATATAGTATACCGTATATTATATGAATATTACCTACTTATATATATATATATATAATATATATATATATATATATATATATTATATTATAATTATAACTCTATCTGTGTTTATATATATATATATTATAATATATATATATATATATATATATATATTTATGCATAAGTGACTGTAGTATATTTAGTATATTTAACAGTCAACCTACTGACTGTGAAACTTCTCCAACCATCTGAATCTTGGTGGACCCGTCATGCTTTAATTCTGATCAATTTGTAACTTATGGAATTGATGTCATTCAATCTAAGGGTTTTGTCTAACATTTTCTCCTTAACCCATTTTGTCTGAATTAAAATGTAAGCCAAAAATAGGTGTTATGGCTGATAAAGATATTCAAATTGTTGTAGCTAGTAATTCTTAATTTATTTTCCGCTTTCATATTTAATATCCAGTTATAAGTCATCAATTTAATCATAGTTTTCTATTGTTTCTGCATATACATTACAGTTAGGTTTATTCTGAAGGTAAATATTGTTAATATTTTTAACTGTTAATAATAAATGTAAATAATTGAATATAACTTCATATTAATTATTTATTATCTACCTATCTGTTAAATGAATATAACCATAGAACTTTGGATGACTCCAGGAGTTGAAAGGTTGCATATCAATTTATGTTTCCATACATGTTTTACGTATATATATCTATATATATATATATTTATATAATATAATTAAGATTTTGTATATATATTTATATATAATATATATATTATATCATTATATAGTAGTATATATATATATATATATTATATGGTGTTTGCCTAAATGTTTAGAAAAAAACTACAATACAGCATCGTGAACCCATACGTTGTCCCATTTACACCTTACATCGGATAATACAGGATAATGCCAGATCACATGCAGCAGCTTGAATAGTTCATCAATATCTGAATGACTTAAAGTACACATTGTAATTTCCACTGGCCAGCATAGATCCCAAATCATAACTCCATAGACCATGGCTTTATATAATTAGACGAAGAAATCAGAGAACCGATTTCACTCACCCTAAAGTCCTGAACCAACTTCAGTAAGCTTTACTGAGTTCTTGGGAAGACCTTGAAAAGATGCCATAAGAAAATCTAATTACGTGAAAACTATGGGAAGTCGTTGTTAGTAGCAGGGTGGACATACAAGATATTAAAGAATATTGAAATAGTGTATAACGGAGACAATGATTTTCTTTGCAGCATTTGTTCCAAGGTACCTCTATGTCATGTTCTCCATTTTTATGTCATGTTCTCCATTTTTATGTATTGTTTGATAATTGTCTATAATATGATCATAGAGGCTCAAATATATTTACAATAACTTTTATGAGCTATTTACTTGCGTGAATACATCGAAAAATTTAATCATTTTTCATTTCGAATATGAAACATACATTAACGTTCGAACGTTATATATATATATATATATAATATATATATATTATATATATCTATAATATATATTAATATATATATATATATATATATATATATATATATATATATATATATATATATATATATATATATATATATATATATATATATATATATATTAATTCGATTAATTATTTGTTACCTGTTGCATTAAGTAAATAACCTAATGTGGTACAATAATCCATACTAAGCTTTTAACAGACGTCATTGAATAATTTGGAATTGAGCAGGCCTTCCCGGTCTGTAACGAGTTTTAAAATTACCATGCAAAATGAGAAAAAAATTGCATTTAATAAAATATCTTCGAAAGGGCGGAATCTTTCAAGTAGGGAGAGAAGGCAAATGTAAATTCTCAAATTTATCTATGAACATCGAAACAAAGTATAATATACATTACGTTTCAGCCGATAATTTAACTGATAGAAACCATGGAACAATGGAACCTAAATATTTCCCATAAAAAATTTGATTAAGCGCCCGGTAGCTCAGTGGTAGAGCACTCGCCAAACAAAGCGAGAATTCCAGGTTCGCAACTGGTCGGGTATGAGAACGTGAGTTATTCTCTCTTTGGGCTTCGCTTCGTCCTGCTCCGACTTTAATTGAGTACAAAGCCTCCTAGATTAGGGCTCTGCCCGTGAGCGGCGGTTTTTATCTGTATTTAATAAAAAAAAAATAAAAATAAAAATAAAAAAACAAACACTCTAAATCTTCACCTTTAAAGATAATATAATTTTAACAAATATTACATTCATATCAAAAACACGTAATACATTCTCCAATATTATTACTTTAAAAATAATTAACTTTTACCATCTATTTTTTATATACCCTATTTTCTATATAAAAATTAAATATTAATCAAACTATCGAAAAAAAATCCATGAGCGTATTTCTCGCTTTCATTTTTTCTTCTTTTTTGATTCTTTGAAGAAAGTAAAAGAAATAAAAAGCTTAATAGACGATAAACATGAAAATTGTTTTCGAGTTGAGGAGAATAGAAAAGGGAAAAAGAATTTGTTGTTGTGAGATTGTTTCGCATTTTGCCAAAATTAGGAAAACATTGGGCAAATTGAATTTCGATGCTTAATGATTATTTTATTTCTTCTTATATAAGAGTAAAGACAGTTGTTTTTTATCATATATATATATATATATATATATATATGTATATAATATATGTCGTGTGTAATATATATATAATATAGGTATATATATATATATATATTTATTATATATATACTATATATATATATATATTATAGTATATATTTATAATATATATATATATACGCGTATTTATAATATATATATATAATATAATATATATTATATATATATATATATATATATAATATATATATATAGTATATATTATATTATTTTGTGAAGTGGACCACATTTGTTTTGTATTTGTGAACAAAGGACTTATATGAGAGAAATAAATGAGAATGTATTAAAATAGGTTTGCTCAAATGGAAAGGATGGATGATAGTCGATTGGTTAAGCCGATATATAGTGGTGAGTGTGCTGGGAATCGGATCGATCAACCGGCTGGCAGACCAAAGGAAAAAATGGATGAGTTCAGTAAAGGAGTGCTTGAAGGAAAAAGAAGTGTGAGTTTGACAGAGGCGAGAAGAAAGGTGCATGATTGAAATGAATGGCAAGGTTTTCTGAAGGGATATGGTTGTGGGCCTGGCCCAAGGGATGAACCTTACATTGACAAATTCCACATTGGGGTCCGTAGGGGGTAGTGAAGCCTAAGGGTAAGATATTTGGCTGCAATGGGGCCACATTTAAGGGTATAAAGGGAAGGGTGGGGAACTTTTTCTCTTGACTACAGCTGGCTTGCACAAAACTGTTCTATTTTCTGTGCATGTCGCTCATGCCTATAATATATATATATATATAAATACTATATATATATATAATAGTATATATATATATATATATATATATTATATATTATATTATAATATATATATTATAATATATATATATATATATATAAAACACCCATACATATTAATATAAAAAAATTGAAAATCTGAATTATGTAATAACTTACTTCAATATTTAATTTGATATCACAGCATAGCAAAATGATAATCATTTAATAGATATTCAAACGTTGAAAAATCAAACACTATTTCTGCCGAAGCCATATGATGTCATCATCAACCAATCCAAGTGCTTATTGAAATTCATAAAGATAAGATTTTGGAATATTACCAACTGCTGGGTTGGGATAACTACGATGAAGAAATTTTTATATTTTATTTTATATCTATGCAAATAGTTTTTGCTAAAAAGAAATTCATGTTAAAGTTTAAGCATCCATTGTGTTTTTATTAAGACTAACATATTTCTACTAATCCGTAGTGAAAACACATAAAGTGATATATTTTAAGCGTTTCTTTATTTTCTTCTACTTTTTCCAAATAATTAAGGTCAAACAGAGATGAAAGAGTATTTGTGGACAGTAAAGTTATAGTTGCTTTTCACCTTACAAACTAGAAATATATTTGGGATCTTATGTAGATGATATGCCCAATGTTTTGGAATCGTACAAAAGTGTCATAAAAGTAAGATATCTAGCACCATCATTTTATATTTAAAAAAAAAAAAAAAAAAAAAGGAAACTTGTTTAGTTTAAAAACTCAAATCTATATATACTTTTTAATGAAATATTACAATTTTTTTTAAATATCCGACAATATCTGATAAAATAAATTTAAAATATGTGTACTTTTACTGCTAATAACCTTAACTTAACCTTAACATAACCTTAACTTAACCTTAACTCAACTTTAGCTTAACTTTAACTTAACTTGCCTAAATAAATTTTATCTCGCCTAAAAACAAAAATTTGTGGGATTAAAAAATGTAAAGTTGCTAGAAATGACGCTTTTGTACTAGTTTAAAACACTGGGCTATCATCTACATAAGACCCTATATTTGTTATTGAAAACGCAAAATAAAGTGCAGGAAAAGCAAATTCACTGATTTAAAATGCAGTTAAAATATTAAAAAACCCATTTCAAACTTCATGAAACTAGACGTTCATCCAGGAATGTGCCGATGTCTTGGTGGGTAAGGTGGTATGAAACATATCGAAAAATATATCTATACTAATATCGATACTAATATCGATACTTTTGAAAGTTGCTAAAAAACATCCTGTACAATGTAGAGTAGTGTCAAATGTAAATATAGTTTTTTTCATAACTTTGATGTACGTATAAAATTGAATAAAGATTTACAATGATAGCAAATTTCAGTTTTTTAATATATATATATATTATATATATATATATATATTATTATATGATTTTACATATAGATAAAATATATACATAAAGTATATATATATATATATATAATATATATTTATATATATATATACTATATATATATATATAGGTCAATATTATAGTTTTTTCTTGATCGGCACATGAATTATTATTAAAAATTCTAAAATTAAAATTTAAAACTTGCTAAAATGTGCCTTCTTGATAATATCGGTTTATTTTCCGATATTTGCCTCTGCCTATTTTTCTATGAAACGTAGGCTGGATCAGTGAACATTGCCTATCTTGATGATTTTATAAATAGATTTTTAATACTTTAACTAAATGTAAATTTACTGAATTTGCAGTTACTGAACTCAATTTTGTGTTTTCAATAGTATAAATCCGTTTCAAGTTCATAATGAGACTAACAACTAAATACCATGCCAATTACGTAAAATTTACAACTACCAATTGCGAAGATTGTTTAACTCGAGAGCTACTTTCTTTCACTCTCTTTCATAAAGATAAATGTCTCGCAGACTTTATTGTTGGGCTTCGACTGAAGGAGTGATTGATTCTTTAATATCTGAATGTCTTTTATACGATTATTATTCTGCTATGATACGAAGATCTCAATTTAAATATCGAAGTAAATAGTTGCATAATTCAGACTTTCGATTTTTCTATATTAATAAGTATGGAGGTGCTACACTACTGTACTTCCCACCCTTCTTACGGAGTAAGTATATGATGCAAAAAAAAGTGGGATAAGATTTCAGGTGAAGAATACATAATTGAAGAAGGGAATGTGAAAAGTGTCTGTAAGAGTCCAGGGGTAAAGAATACTTGAATTGGGGAATGTGAAAAGTGTCTGTAAGAGTCCAGGTAAAGAATACATGATTGAAGAAGGGCAAGGGAAAATTGGCTGTATGATTCCAGATAAAGAATACATGATTGAAGATGGGCCAGTCTTAAGGGTCATCAGCTATAGCATTTCAGGTAATAAGTATGACAAGACTATTGGGTGGCTGAGTGACTAGATTATAGCGTCACTCCAGGGTCACCAGTTGGAGGTGAAATATTTAAATAGTTGTTGATATTAAAGAAATGCTTCTTCCCAAAAATTTTATTATTCTCTTAATTAACAGCTACAATGAATGAAATAATTGTGACGTCTTTCTGTTCAAACGGTTGTCTTGTCACTTGGAAATCCAAATGATGAATAATTGTTTTAAAATTTCGAATGTTCAAAATTTTATACAATTGTTTAATCTTTAATTTGCAAAGATTTTATATTAAATTTGCAATAAAAATTCTTTTGTGATGATGGGTGATAATTATTATTATATAGAATATATATATTAATTATATATTAATATATAATATTTATATATATAATATATATATATACTAATATATATATATAATATATTATATATTTCCTTTTTTTCTATACCCCTACATTTCCACAGAGGGAGTAGGCCAGATTTGGGGTTTTGGGCCCCAACCCCTTTGAGTCCATCGCGAGCAAATTAAAATTTTAAAAATTTTAGGCGAGCCACACATAGGACGACAAACACAAAAAATAATTAATTATATATATATATATATATATATAATATATATAATAATAATATATATATATTATAAGATTATTATATTATAATATAATATATAATATAATAGATATATATGATATATATATATATAATATACCTTATATATACTATATATATATATTATATATAATATATATATATTAACTATATATATTATATATATATATATATATATATATTATATATATATATATATAATATATATATATATATATATATTATATATATATATATATATATATATATTATATATATATAACATACACACACGATGTCCACCATTGGTACGGGCAAGGGCCCTTTGTCAAAAGGAGGGGCAAAACA
>JABUQX010109402.1:32500-35000 GCA_015478945.1 Trachelipus rathkii
CTTTTTTGTCTTTTATGATAACATTATAGCAATGTTTATATCTTGTACTTTTCGCTTTACCTGCTCTATTTATTATCTTCCTTTTTATGACTTCTTCATTAGTCTTGTTAGTCAGCTTATAGTAATCATTTCTTTTCATTGTTGGTATAACTTCTTTTTCTTTCTGTGGATCTTCTCTTAATTCCACAGTCACATTCATATCTTCCTCATGCACATCATCTTTTATTTCTTCTTTATTTGTTTCATCTTCTTTTCTCTTTCCTCTCATCTATGTTTTCTTCCATTTCTTCTTTATTTTCTTTGTCATTGTTATGTTCTGTCTTTATTAATTTTGTTCTGGTTATGTGTATTCTATTTATTTCTTTTATGTTACTTCCATGTTTAATCACAGCCGTTTTCCCATCTATGCCTATAATTTTACCAGGACTTCTCCATTCTTTTTCTCGTTCTTTCTTATAATATACTTCTTCACCTATACAAATTTCATCTAACGGATATTTTCTCAAATTATGTGTCAGCGCTCTCTTTATTCTATTGGCCTGTTCTTGTTCTATGTGAACTGATCTTGCCTTATGTATATTCTCCAGTATATTTTTAACTTGTTCATCTTCTTCCACGGGATCTAACATGGCTGGATTATTATAATCTATTATATTTGGTAATGACGAGTTTCTTCCAAATACCAAATGATTTGGTGCATATCCATTTATATTACTCAGTGAGTTCTTAGCGTTTACAGACCAAGCTAAACTTTGTTTAATATCACATCCGTCTTCTTTCATTCTATACAATGAATCTTTCAAGAGTCCTACTTGTTTTTCACATAGACCATTACTATATGGACTCTCACTTGCAGTACTTATCAATTTTATGTTGAACTTCGTACAAAAATACTCCATATTTATGTTCTGGAACTCTTTTCCAGCATCAGTTAAAATAGTTTTCGGTATACCGAAATATTGTATCCATTTACTACATAATTCTTCTATAATTTCTTGACTATTTTTACTTTTTAACCAAGTTGCCTGTGTATAATGGGTAGCTGTATCTACTATGACTAAGTATCTTAACTGATTGAACTCTCCCACATCTAACTGAATCATGTCTCCAAATTTATAAGCCATTTTATTTCCCACTACAGGTCGTGGCGGTGTTCTTTTAAACTTAATGCAAGTATTACAAGTCCTGATGATTTCTTCTAACTCCTCTTTTATCTCTTTAGATATTCCTTTGTCTTCTTCCTTAATTAAATATGATTCTTTTATTAGCTTCCATATTTTTTCCATTGATGCATGAGCAAATTGATAGTGTAGTTTCTTCAATTTTTCCTTTCTATTTTCTTTAATTTTGTACCATTCATTATCAAATTGTCCATACCAACTCTTGTTACATAGTTCCAATACTTTTAGTGTTACATGTCCAGTTTTATTCTCTTTTAAAGCAATGTTGTACAAATTAAGGTCTTTCAGGTTTATGGTATTTTTTTCCCAATTTGTTTCTGCTTTCATTTTCTTTAGAGTGTTTTTTCCCAATAAAAACGGTACATTTCCCTCAACTACATCGAGTATTATATTGAGAAAATTCTTATGTTTATCTTACACAGGAAAATTTTATTTCCTTAATTCATTTGTATATGCTGTCTCTCCAATGTATATTGCCCTTTTCCAATTTCCTGGGTCTCCTTTATTTTCTTTAGTTGTGTCTCTGTCATATTCGACAGAAACGCAGATAGTCATATGGACCCCACTACTGAACTTAAACATCCAGAATCTATTATGGCTTCCACTTGTTCACAAAATCCCAAAGTTTCTTCTCCTATATCATGGTTAAAGTACGACTTTTCTTCTTTTTCCATTTCCATCTTGCAATCCTTTGCATAATGTCCTTCTTGTTTACACTTATAACATATAAGTTTTCTTTTCGTGTCTACATAACAATCTTTTGTATCATGATTGTTCTTGTTACATTTTTTACAGTTATATTTGTATCTACACATTTCACTTGAATGATTAGTTCTTTTGCAGAATGTGCAACCTTTGTTTTGCATCCATACATTTTTCTTGTATTCTATATCTGTTTCTTCATGACCCAACTCAGTGTTAATCACTCTCAGTATCTGATTTTGTGTCTTCTCATATATTTCATCATTACTCACATCTATTATATTGTTCAATACCATTTTTCTTTCTAAATCCTTTAAGTTTGTCGCATCGATCAACATATAAGCCAGATACTTATTTGATAGTTGTATATCGGGTATTTTTTCAACTTCTAATTTTAGATTGTCAAACCTATTAATAAATTCTCTCAAGTTTTCATTATCTTCTTGCTTGACATGGTTAAATTTTTTAATCTTATAGTAATCATTTTGATCCTTTATTTTACCAAATTTCTTTTCCAACAATGTCAGCAATAAGGTGTGTCCATCCGATTTGAATAAGTCTTCATCTGTCATATTCTTAGCAACTTCATATGCTTTTCCTTTTAGGTTCATGAATAT
>JABUQX010109403.1:0-30921 GCA_015478945.1 Trachelipus rathkii
CCTCCTATGATGAATCTGATATTTAATAAAAAAATTTAACTTCTAAAATTACGCTTTTTCTTAAATTTTCACATTACAAATTTAGAACTCTTAAAAGTACGATTTTTCCTAAATTTCAACATTTGAAATTTATTGGTAAATTTCTTTAAAAATCTTAAGGTATTTTTATATAAGGGTATTTTTACTGCTCATTATTGCCGTAAGATTTGAATATGTAGTCAATTTTACTATAATAATGTACAGAATAAATATAAATAATTTTTTATATGTATTTTATATATAGTTAGTTGTCTTAAATATATTTATATATATTAACGTTTTAAAGTAAATTTCATTAAGTTTTGTATTTTTTTATATAATAAACTAAAATATTTCTATTTATAGATAGATAAACCTTTCAATTTATAATTCATATAAATAAATAATTTACTCTTTCTAATAAAATTACGTTAGCTTTTTCTTAATAATGTTTCATACACAGTGATAAGAACAGATTTAAGACAATATTCCTTTGAGATATACGTAATAAAGTTATTCACTAAAGTTATAAAAAACTTTTTCTACATCATGCCGTCTAACCGCTTTTCAGTTCTAAATATATTCTAATAGATAAATATGTACATTTATTTGTGTGTCAAAGTCTTTCTGGAATATTATATGATTGAGCAGTACTTTTAAACGGGATTTTTAGCATTTGAAATAAATAAGAACTATGCTGTATACTCATTAAAGTGTTTTCACACTCTCTCTTAAAAGAAATGAGGCTAACCTAAACCTATAGATATATTTCTGACTCGTCACACAGTTTTTTTTGTGTAACACTTTAGAATAATGTAAAAGCGAGTCACGGGGGAGATATTTGATGTCTACGCTTTTATAATACTATCTATATGAAATTTAAATATTATATGTTTATATATATAACTTATAAAATATTCGAAGTAGTTAAATGAATAAAACTTGTTTTTATATATATAATAAAAAATATTTTACTTTTATAAAATTATGAGCTTTTTTCTTAAATTTTCACATTACACGGTAAAAATATTTAGAATCTATCTTAAATAGTACGAATTTTTCCTATAATATTTCAATCATTTTGAAATTTACTTTATGGTAAATTCTTAAAATTTTAGAGTTTTTATAACGGGATTTTTAGCATTTTGAAATATAAAATAATGTTTCATTTATTATTATTTGCAACAATATAAAAAAGCATGATAAAAATATAGCGAATTTTTTTTTAATAGCTTTAGGTGTTTTAAATTTGACGTTTATTTTAATTGTATTTTACAATATTTTAGGTTATATTTAATAACCTAATATATTTATTTAGTTGTATGAAAACTGTTTTAATAAACAAAATTTAACTTTCTATAAAATAAAGCTTTTTTTTAAATTTCACCTAATTACTATAAATTTAGAACTTATTTATAGACAGTCCGTATTAAAATCACCCCTGATTCTGTTATTTATATACATCTATAATAGATAGAATTAATAATTTTTGTGTATATATAATCTGATATTAAATCAGACAAATTAAAAATAAGCAAAGCAATTTCCATAAACAGTGAAAAAAAAAAGATTATGAAGTCTAAATCTCTATTTTAAAACTTTGTATATGTTGAAATGCTAAATAAAATAATTAATATCACCATTATTCTATGATCTCTCTGCCATTTATAATTTTTTAATCTTTGAATATATATCAAACTCTTTGAAAAATTATAATCGTGAGTCAATGTCATTTACCGCCTCATAACATCAGTTTTATGTAACGTGCTGAAAGATAAATAGTTTGAGACAGTATCTCAGCAGTAAATTATGTATATTTCATTAAGAAATGATTCAGTTAATACTATGCAATTAAATCCCTAAGCAGAATAAAATATATATAATATACACTGAAATTTGTTTAATTATATATATATATATAAGTTATATAGTATATATTATTAAGGTGTCTTAAATTGACTATTAATAATTTTTTAATTGAAATTTCTCATATATATATATATTTTCATATACCGCAAATATTTCATTAGTGTGAAAACCTGTTTTAATAAAAAAATTTACTTCTAAAATTTAGCGTACTTATTCTTAAAATTTTCACATAACATATTTAGAACTCTTAAAAGTACGATATTTTTCCACTAAATTTCAACATTTGATAAATCTTATTATAATTTATATCTTAAAATTTATATAGAGTTTTTATATTTTTATATTAGAGAGAGTCATATTTGAAAAAATAAAGTGTTTTCATTGTGAAATTATAGGCGCAATTTTAAAGCTTATAGTTTTTAACGACTAGTGAAATTTTGGGTATATATATTAATTTTACAACTGCTCTTGTGTTCCGATCTATACACATGAGAAGGTATCGAAATGTTAGGCTACTCAATTGTAATGTGTTTGTTTTGTTATATATATTACCATATAAATAATTAATCATTTAAGTTAAGTAACCCAATGCAGCGTCCAAAATTCTATAAATCATATTTTTAGTTTATATACTTTTAGGTCATTTGACCTAAAACATTCATTGTTGAATTGTTTGATGAATAAATATTACTACATAAATTTTTTTTAGTAAAATAACATTTTTTACAAAATTTATCTGGGCTTTCATATGTTAATTCATCTATCCAAATAAATCAAACATGTCTGATTTTTTTTTTCAAAAATGTATATTTCGTATTTAATTCTGGAGTTTTTATATTCTTTTGTATAATTCATATGCTTTGCTGTGGGTATATTTAATTATCTAAGTTAGCCACCTAAAGTATTAAATTATTTAAATCATTCTGTTTTAAATCTTTGTTATTCAGGTCCAATTATATATAGTTCTAGTAAAATACAATATTTAATTATTTAATTTATTCTATTTAAATTGTATTTAAATGTGATATACACATATATATATTATATATATTTTAAAATATTTGAAACGATACGTTTTTTAATAGATAAATATTTAATATTATTGTTTCTATATATAGCTTTATATAAAAATATTTTATATTAGTTGTGAAGTTTAAGAAAACCTGTTTTAAAATAAAAAATTTTAAGCTTTACTAAAATTATTGTAACCAACTTTCTTTAATCTTGGTCACATTGCACAATATTTAATATACTACGCAAAGTTTTTATAATTGTAATTGATAAATTTATCCTCAATTATAATTGACTATAGATTTCATTTCTGAAATTATTTGTAATTCTTATAGTTAATTGAGTTTTTAACGGCAAGCTCTACCATTATATGAAAAATCAATAATTTTATATGTCGCAACAGACTGAATAAATTATCAAGATTTCCAAACAAACACAATCAAGAATAAGCGATAAATTTATGTTAATAGTTTTAGGTAAATTCGATAGTTCCAAAAGTTTGAAATTTCATACTTTTGTATTTTCATATACTATAATAATTTCATTAGTTGTAAAACCTTGTTATTTAATAATAAAATAAATTTTACTTCTATAAAAATGGCAAAAGCTTAATTCTGTCAATTTTACACATTAATTAATTTAGAACTCTTAAAAAGTAAGATTTTTCCTAAATTATTCAATACATGATATTGATAATAATTTAAAATTTGAGTTATTTTTCTTAAAATTAGAGTTTTTTTAACGTAATTGGGAAATCAAGGGGATTATGTCCTGCATATAATGAGTTTTTTTTGATATAATATTAATGAGTGGTGCTATACGTTTGTAATTAGCTCTGCACTCAAAAATTGTCCCATCAGATATATAACAGTTGTTCTCGAGGGAATATATTTGTCGTATATTTGTGTGGGTTAAGTTTTATGCACCTTTAAAAATTGACGTTTTTATATACGTGTGTTGAATAAGTTCTTCACATTGATTCTAGGTAGTCCGGTGGTCTCTTGGCTATCTATATGATCTAACGGGGTATCTATCCCGCGCTTCCGGGATGGTCTTCGGTACACTTAGTTGGTCGCTCGCATATACTGCTGTCTTTTTGTGGATGTGCCGACAGGGGGTATCCTTCTCTTAGACTCTTCAATAACTAACGCCTTTGGTGTAACATGATTAATGTCCACATTACACACACTTTTCGTGCAACTCCTATAAACGAGGTCACTCGAGCCCAAGATGGTATACATTTATAATTTTACACAATTTTTTAAGCGGATCTCGTTGTGACTTATTGTCTAAATTGAGTTTTTAACGGTATTTTTAGAAATTTGAAAAATAATGTGTTTCATTGAAATGCAATTTCAAAACGCAGAAAAGCGAACCATAAAAGTGAGCCTCTGATATATATCTTGTTAGAAACTAGTAGACAACAGGAATAGTAAAATGAGTTTGTGATAGGTGTTTTAAGTTTGACTTGCCGTTTGATATTTAATAAAAGTATTATATATTATATATTATTTGTTTTATTCATATATACAAATATTTATCATTAGTAGTTAATATATATATATAGAAACTCTGTTATTTTAAATATATATATTAAATAAATAATTTTAATTATCTTATAAATTACTCTTTTTTCTTAATTTATAATAATTACTATAATTTAGAACCCTTATAAGTAGGTAAGGTTATTTAAGCAGTTAAAATTTAAACATTTATAAATATTATTTGGTTAATTTTACTTATAATAATATCTATTAGTAGTAAGCAAGAACGGGATTTTTTAGCATTTGAAAAAATAATGTGTTTCATTGAAAATGCAATTTCAAAAAGACGCAGAGAAAAAGTTGTAAACGCAGAATAAGGGCTATTTTTCTTTTGGAAGCTAAATTTTTCGTAGCATGTTGATTCACTTAATTTGACTAGTACTATTGTTTTGATATCAGAAAATTATAACTCAATGACTTATGTAATTTAAATTAATAATCACCAATCGTTTTTGGCATATAATTGAAACAAAATCACAAATTCATCCTCTAAACTTTAAATCTTGATACAACTCCACTTTAACATTTTACCGAAGCGATACATAAGTTTGACCAATCTGATACCAGGATAATCTTTGGTTAAAGTGATATTGACCAAACTCAAATATGGACGGTAACATAAGATTTTATTTAAAATACAATAACATATAATACAATAATATTTGAAATGCGACATATGCACTCTATAAAATTTTATATTAGACTATATAGACCGTAAATTTTGCACTAAATTTAGACATATTATAAATAGAAATAAGAGAATATATAATAACAGTAAAAATTGACGACATATTTTGTTATTCGCAATACCCTTACATATGTACTATATAGAATCATTTGGGAAAATATTGGACATACTTATGGGGTTTTTGTTATATAATAATATTTGAGGATTTATATAATCAAAGCGAGTTACGATTAACAACTAATCGACTTTAATATTACAATATTTATAGATGTTGCTCTATATCTGCACCAATAAAATAAATTTGACTGACTTGAGTTTTTTATTTCTTGTTGTCGGGGAACGATGGGATTTGTTACTTATAAGAGCATATATATAAATGACTGAATTTGTTATATAATTATGATTATATTTATAAGATTGTCTTAAATTTGCCGTATTTTTATATTAAGAATATTCTATATAACTATAGTTTTCATATACCTAATATATATTTCATTATGTAGGAAAATATGTTTTAATACAAATAAATATTAATACTTCTAAATATATAATTTTTGTTTTCATTCTTTACTTATAATATTTTCACATTTACAATATTATTAGATATACTTTATAAAAGTACTACTATATATTATTCTATATTTAACATTGAAATTATTTGGTAATTTAATTAATACTTAATATATATATAAAATGTAGTTTTTAACGGTATTTTTTTTTTTTGTTATTTTTATAAATAACTCACTTGCCTGGGTATTTGGAGGTTGAAGATATGTATATGCTAAATGGTAACATCAAGATTGATTTGAGATAAAGTAGAAGACGATATTTGGTATATAGTAATCTTACGATGAAGAAAATCCGTATATTTATTTTCGACTGTATTTTCTCTAATTCCGTATAAAGTTTGCTGCAGTAATTATAATAATAGGATTTCTTTTCTTTTTTATATAAGGGTTATTAGACCTCATACGGAGTACGCTGTAAAGTTTTATAGTCCATTCCCTAAATAGAGTCATCCCTGGTCAGGCACATGCCCTTGGATGCAGGCCCACAGGATGCTCCTCACAAAACCTGCCATTTGATCCAATAATATATGGTCATTAGGTCTTCGTTTCTTCTCGCGAAAACCTCTGTTTTTTAATAAATAAGATTATATCAATATTACTCCTTTCCTAAGAAATTCAACGTTCTTTTACTTTTTGTATAACATTTTCTATCATTATGGTCACATCCATAATTCTCATTTTCGTATGACACCTCTTATACACCCTCGTTTATTCCATTTATGCCTTTCTTCACCACAACAACTCGCCTAACAACGTTTCCTTTCTCATTTTATCATTCTTGATCTCTCACACATAGAAAATGGCCTCTTCTTTAACGCTTTATCCTCTGATAGAGAAGTTCACTACACACTCTCAGTTGATAACATTCATATTTTATGGTGAATATCTATAATTATAGAGTTATCAACGGTATTTGTCTGCCTCTTTTCCAACTAACTGTTTCACTGACTATAACATGAATTGGCAATAGCATCGATTTTTGAATGGTTTGCCAAGCAAAATACCCTCAATGCAGGACCTAGCACACTCATAACTTAGTCGCGTGAGATATTAGTTTAATCAAGGATTATAAGTTTGTCTATCATGCGTGTCCATCTCCATATTCTTGACAGTTTTTTCATAATAACTATCCTACTACAGACTACTTGTATCTATCTCCAACTACTTCTTTCCTCTTTTTTTATTATCTTAACATATGAAAAACTAATCTTCTAAGGTCTACTACTCAGATACGGTACTTCCTGTTCCAATTTCTCAATACATCACTAATCATGTAATTTCTCTCACTGGGTGTTAACTCTCCTCTACTCGACAAATAACCACCTGATTTCTAATTCACATACTCTTTAAATACAAAATTTTAATCTTGGTATTAGGTAAAGCCCGGCTGCTCTTTTTTTTTAATCTCCTTTATTAATCATTTCCTGTAAAACTCCTATCTATGTTTTTACTCAACATACCTCTTTATTAAGGTTAAAACAAAACCTAATCACTCTTTTCTATATCTATATAATGCTTCTCTTCAATACCAATAGCTTATTCTGGTGATTCATTCAGAATGCTCTTCTTATCACCTTGAACACCATCAACTAAACACTTGTTCTGATAGATCATGTCCTGTTGATTAAACTACTGTTATAAACACCTGGTTGTAGTCTTAAAAAACCCTAAATAGAAATATTACTGTCCTCTACTGACACCCCGCATTGACTCAATACTTTGCTTGTCAAAGATAATATTAATTTGATTCTAAGATCCTCTACACTTTTAATATAATTGACCTTAGCTTATCTCATATACAATTAGTCCTACAGAATACTATCTTGATATCTGGTAATTCTTCTCTCTAAACCAAACTACCATTTGAGCGTATTTACTTTTCTGTCAAAACTCAAATACACACATACATTCATTGTGAGTGTCTATCGTTCCCTTTAATCCAGCGCCATACTCTTTAGAATAAAAATAAGGGTATATCATTTGTTGCTCTTGTTCTCGAAATATCACATGGAACACTAATTGCTCCTCTACAAAAAATAGCATGTGTCAGAGCGGAATTTTGTAATAACGTCTCTCAGTATCTAGATCTTGATAATATTCGCATCATCGTTAATCAATATTTGACTCCATTTCATTTGATTGATATCTAACAGTATTCCATCATACTATTTGGATTTTTTTCTATAATACTTTCTTCACTCTATTCTATACCCAAATCCTTCTTTTATTCATACCATTGGCTCGCAAACAATCGCTTCTCTCAATCAAAAAATACTATTATCATATCTTATACTCTATATAAACAACTCTCACCATATCTCCTCGTGAGTGTGCATATATTTGTCTTACGTTTAATAAAATTTCAGGATCATATAATCGTTAGTGTTAATACCCTTAGAACTCTTATCAAAGCACGTCCATCACATCCATTTTTGTTCATCGTGTATAACGAAAGGCATCTCTATTCATTTATTATTATTTAATTATCTAACATATTATTTATTTAATTATTAATATTAATTTATATGTGATTATATAATATATATACTTAAAAATATTTATGAGTATTTTCTTGTTCATTAAAAACATTATATTGTAATAAAATAAATGTGTTTATCATTTATGAATATTATAATGCTCAATTTCAAAATATAATAAGTGACAGAATAATACTCAGATAATTTGTTAATATAGTTATTATTACGGGTGTACATTAATTATTAGTATACGTTTTATTTTAATATTGTAATATATTTTATATCAAATTTATTATATATGTTTTATATATAATAAATATATATATATTATCATCTAGGTATAGTTTGATAATAACCTCGTTTAATATATAAAAATATTTATTAATACATCTAAAAATTATTAAAATAATTTGTTTATTTATCTCTTAAATTTATCATCATTATACATTATAATTTAGAACATTCATATAAAATGTAGCGATTTTCTTTCCTAATAATTTTTAATACAATTTATATAATAATATATATATTGATAGTATAACTTATTATTTAATAAAATTGAGATTTTTAACGGATATATATTTATTTTATGATAATTATTAGATAAATAAATATAAAATAATATAGGTGTCATATCTTTTTAGCATAATATAATAAAATAAGTGTACAGAAAAGCGAATTGGTTTAATTTAGTTTTCGCGTATTCTTCTGAGACAGAACGCTTTTTTACTACGTATTTATTTTATGTAATATTTCTATCATCGTTTGTAAAATGGTTAATTTATATAAGCTCCTTGATGAATTGATATTTCTATTGAGTGTATATATGTTAAAGATATTAAAGCGGCTGTCTTGTGATATCTATTGGAAATTTAAACCACTTTATGAATACTCGAAAATTATCGTAACAAGTTTTACGTGAGTGGAGAAGTTCTTTTTAAATATATACTTAGATATACACACTTCCCTCTCTCTTATAAGCAACATCATTATTCATAGTACCTAATGTTAGTATAATAGCAGATTTTTACCTATACACTGTTCAATAGATATAGATTCTATTATTAATTATTTATTTGGCTATCTTCTGAGAGTCCAAAGAAGAGAAGCAGTAAAACTAAATTAAGGTATTTTATTCTTTTTTTAATATATAATTATCGTACATGATTTTTTATTAATACCTGTATATTTATTTATATGGCTCAATTTGGAAAAATAATTAGTATAGTTTATAATTTGAAATTAGCATAATTTAAAAGCTAGTATATAAAGCCAATTTAGTTAAATTATTAATAGTTATTTAGGTGTCTTTAAATTTGATCAGTATTTTTATGATATTGATATGTCAAATATTTTTCTTTAAACCAGTAATGATATCATGAATTAATAAATATTATTTCATTTATGAATATTATTAAAATTGTTGTAATCAAAAATATTTCCAAACTTTTTAAATTTAATTTTCTCATATTAGCTTAAATAGTTTTCAGCTAATTTTAATGAAAAATTGACTTAATCAAGTATCGTAATTATATTTTACTAATAATTTTTCTAAAACATTTTGAAATTATTGGCAAGTCTTAGGAAAATAAGTAATTTATAATATTAAATTTTTAGAAAATTTGAAATAAATGATATGTATTTAATGATAAAAAAGGATCTAGTAAAAGGAAACCAGGATGTATTAATTATTTCAATCGTTATTAGGTGCATTCAAATTTTTGTAACTTATTTTTCATATATAATATGAAGTTTATATTTATTAATGAATTTAATATAATATTTTTTTATATATAGGACCTATATAAATATATATTATCATTAGTTTGTTGAAATACACTAAGTCATTATATATAAAAATAATAATATATTATTTAAAATGCTATTCTATAAAAAATTATATATATATATTACTTTTTATACTTATAAATTTCAGCATTATACATATATCTGTTTTTATCAAACTTACAGCAGGATAAAGATCTATATGGAAAGCTCTGTGGCAAAGTTTATTTTTAAAACATACTGATGTTATGATAAGTTATTTTCAACTTGATTTAACATAGATATAGATTGAAAATTCTAAGGAAATGGATAATATTTTTCAATTGAAAATTCTCTTTAATTTTTTAACTTTTGTTTTACTTTTTTGTTTTATTTCTTGCTCTATCAGAGTTATTCCAGTTTTTTTTAGCTCATTTTTGATCTAAGAGATAGTAATTGATAGAATGTTGGTTAACAATTTCTAATGATTAGTATATAATTTTTCTCATATTATACGCGAACAAATATGTTTGGTCTATTGGGTTGACAGTTATTCATTGGTAATTTTTAGGTTTGTTCGCTTTATTATGTGAAATCGCGCTGTTTGAGTATTTTATTAATTGTAGATTGGAATTATTCCAATAATGTATATTTGTTTGTTGATGCTAAATTAGAAGTTGTGTCACAGTCTTTAATTCTTATACTTTTTCTTGATAATTTGAAGTTTATTAGAAACTTGATGGATATTAAAAAATAAATCCTATCTCTCCCTGAAAAATTGTAAAACAAATCTTTAATAAATATAACTAAGGAAGAATTTTACCCTGGTACATTATTAGACATTGTTCTTTAACTATGTGGTGTTTTGCTATTATAAGATTTGGTTTCGAAACAGCAGTGCCAATTTTTCATTATAGTACAAATTTTTAGAAATCTTAAAAGTACGGTTTTTCCTAAATTTCTCAATTAAGCGATTTGAAACGAGTTTATTGTTGATAATAAATGCCATCGTAAACATTCAAAAATGTTGGAGTTATATTTAGATTGGGTCATCTTTTCTTTCTATGCTCTAGTTGTTTTGCATATACAAACTAATATTCTCTTATTTTAGACAATACCTTATATCCCTGTGTGAGGGGAGAAAGAATTCCTGCAGCTTATGTTCTGCGTGTTGTAGAAAGCGAGTAAAGGGACAGTAGTTGGGTTGGCTACCCACTACACTATATCTCTTGCAGGAGCTAATGCATACCTAGAGAAGGTCGTGGTCGGCCGTAATGACCTTCGCTATTTTCAGCGAAATGTTGAATTGTATGGGTACATGGATGTCAGAGGATATGAATAGAGAAGAGGAGCAAGGGTGATGAATGTATTTAGAAAAAGTAAATTTGATTGCTTGGTGTGACTGAAACAAAGATGAAAGGAAACGGTGAAGATGAGTGGTGGGGTGTTAAATGTGTGGAGTGGAAAGGAATGAGATGGGGGAGAAAAGTAGTTGCTATTCCGATGAGTGACTGTGGCACAGATTATGGTGGATTTTGTTTGTCGTGATTAGTACTAGAATTCAAATGGTTAAATTTAAGCTCTGAAAAGCTAAGTTAAGGTATAATATTGGTTGTGACACATGGTCCATCTGAGGATGACATTGAATAGAGTGTGATTTTCTGGGATAATCTGAAAGATGTTTTGGATGGGGTGAGTTGGAGCTTCAGATTGATTGTGTTGGGCGACGTAAATGGTTGGATAAGTGATCAGAAAAGGGATGGTATAACAGGTGGCTTTGGGGTAATGGATGAAAATGAGAATGGTAGGGAGGTGATTGATTTTTGTGAGGAGAGAGCTATGTGTGTGTAAGTAATAGTTTCTTCAAACACAAGAATCAACCTCATATAACTGAAGTTGGTGAGGTAGAGAATGGTATGGTGAAAAGTATGATTGATTTTGTGTTGGTGAAGAATGAAATGTTGAAGTATGTGATGGATGTTAAATCAGTGAGGGGGTTAGAGAAGGGATTATCTAATCATTTTGTTGTTTTATGCAAGATTTAAGTTAGTGAGGGCTTGGATGGAGAGGGAGGTGATAAAGAAGGAAGTTGGAAAAATTAAGAGTGAAAGTTAGGTGAACAAGGTAATAAGAAAAAGTATTTAAGAGCGCTAGCAAATAAATCAGTTGAATTTGAACAAGACAAAACTGAACAAATCTGCATGCAAATAAATGAAGGAAGCGTTTGTTAGTAGTGCAAGAGGAGTATTTGGTTGTGCTAAAGTAGGAAGTAAGAATGTTAACATTGAGTGGCGAATGAAGAGGTGATGCAAGCTGCTAAAAGTAAGAAAGAAGCGTGGTTGAAAGTACTAAAAGCCAATGGTGAGGTTTCAAAAGAAAGGTGTTTAGAGTTATATATGGAGGAAAAAAGGAAGACTAGATGTTGCATACATAGGAAGAAAAATGAGGTAAACGAACAGTTTGGATGGAGGATGAATTGGGACTTACAAGGGAATAGGAAGCTTTTCTGGAAGGAAGCATGAAAGGTTAAATGAGAGTAAGGGGAATCTGCATAGAATAATGATTAGGGATGGTGCTCTCGTAACTGATGAAATTGATGTGAGAAGATTGTGGAGGTTACATTTCGAAAATCTGCATAACATTGGCAGTAATGAAGAGGTGGTAGTGAATGCGTGTGTTTTTTTTAATGGTGCAAGAAGAAATAAGTGTTTTGGGGATTAAGTAATTAGTAAGGAGGAGGTAATGGGTAGAGTGAGAAAGTTGAAGAATGGTAAATATGCAGGCATAGATGGAATTACGGGTGAAATGATCAAGAGGATAAGAGGAAAGATGGTGATTGAATGGATTTGGAAGTTGTGTAACAAACCGTTTAAGGAGGGTAATAGTTGTGAATGTTAAGAGAGACGATAAATTGTAATTGCTACCTTATATTAGTCGAGGTAGGATGGAGTATAAAGGGATCTCGTGAAAATTATTGATTGGGATCTTGAGGTTATGTGTCTTGCGCAGATGTGTGTAGTAATGAGGTCAGTGGTGTTTATATTGGGACTTCCTATAGCTATAGAGAAGGCCGGCCTTTTCAAAATTTGTACTTTAGACAGATGAAATGCGTGAGGAAAAAAATATATATAAATGTGTTTTTATTATACATAAATTTTACTTAAAGGAGTACCTTTCAAGGAAATGAAATATTTAGAAGGAAATGTATATAATTTATATAAAAAAGACTGATATTGATTTTCTAAATAATAATAATAATAATAATAATAATAATAATAATAATAATAATAATAATAATAATAATAATAATAATAATAATCATAATAATAATAATAATAATAAACAACTGTTTATTTGAAGCTCTGAGTTTCTCCAATTCTTTCAAAAATCTTTCATTACTGTTTATTGCAAACCTGTAAGTAATAGAAATTAACATTAATTTTGTGCCGAATACAGTTTTCATATATTTTTTATATTACCATATATTTTGGGATAGTTTGCTAAAACTCTTTCATTAACATATTTTATTACAGTTGAACTTTTCATTATATATTTCCAATTTAATAAAATTTTGGGTAAAGTAGTTTAGATATTAATAATGTTGCCGGAGATAGGTTTAGGTCTTCCTCCTTTGCAAATTTATCAATGTGGAAAGTAGTTGTTAAAGTACTCTTTAAAAGTTTTGTTTTAATAATAGTATATTTCCATGTGTCTGCTGAAAGACTACAGTGCTTAAATTAAGTATTAATTACATGTTGATTCTCAATTATAACTTGTTTTCAGTAAAAATAAAAAAAAAAATTTGATTGTTCACACTCTTTCAGGTCATGGAAAAGAAATTCGCAAGCTATTGGAGTCATTATCAGAGACTTTAAAAGTTTCAAGAACGTTATTTACTTTGAAATTTGTAAATATTTTTGTTCCAGCTGCACCATTATCTTTATTTGCTCAGGTAATGATTTAATTTTAAGGTTAAAATATGATGATGTGTGTGTGTGTATATATATATTTCTCTTTTAGCTGGGTCCTTCAAGCCTTCTCAGCGTTGTTCTATAATCTCACCAATTGGGAGCTTTTAATTTAATTTCAAAACCATATAAGGGCATCAACGCCTATAGTGGCACCCGTTTTCGTTTCATTGTTTTCCTTTCTCATAAAGCCTTTACTCCATACCTTGCTTTATAAGGAGCATTTTATTTACCATATTATGCTTTCATAAGTATACATATAAACAATTCAAAAATATACTTACCGCACAAGGAATAATATTTTGACTATTTAAGTAAAAGAATAATGGCATTAATAAATGAACCTTTTATTATATCAGTTGCATAATTAATACCTAATTCATTTATAACTCAATCTATATTATACTATAAACTTAAGAGGGAGTTCCAAAGGCCTACCTATATATATATATTATATATATATATATATATATATATATATATATATTTATATAATATATATTATATATATATATATATATATATTATATATATATATAAATATATTATATATATATTATTATAATAATATATATATTTTAGACAATAAATTTTACTGTAAATATTTCTTCGGTATGGCCATACTGTGAGGAGGTGTTGTTGGGAGACTTTGAAAATCTGCAATAACATTGGCGGTAATGAGAGGTAATATAGTAGATGTGTGTGGGTTTGATGGTGCCAAGAAGAGTGAGAAAAGTTGAAGAAATAGTAAATCTGAAAGGCCATAGATGGAATTCTTGGATGAATGATTAGAGGGGCGAGATCGGTGATTGACAGGATTTGGGAAGATGTGTAACAAGCGTTTATTGGAGGGTATAGTTTACTAGGGAATGAAAGGGGGAGAATAATAAGTACCCTTATAATAAGGATAAGGGGACTGTTGGATTATACGAATTAGTTTTATTGGAAGTGTTTCGTAGGGGAAGATATATGGCTGGTATTTGGTCGAAAGAGTGGTCCGAGCGACTGAGAGACTAATTAAGTAGAAGGAACACAGGTGCATTTAGAAGTGTATAGGAAGTGTGGATCAAATTTTTATATTTGAAACAAATGATTGGAAAATGAGAGAAGAAGAATAGAATAAATTGTATTTAGCTTTTATATGATTTGCAATCAGGCGTATGGATAGAATTAATAAGGAAGCTCTAACAATGGCATGTTTAAAAAACAGAATATATGGTGTTGTGTAGGCTTCCTGAATGGAAATCAAAAGTTTGTAATGACGATAGTGAGACGTGTGCAAGAATTAATGTTTGAAGGATAGTGATTGATTTAATATAGTGGAGTGAGGCAAGGAATGTATTTTGGTTATTTCATTTATATGGATGGGGTTATGAAAGAATTAGAAGTAGGGGTGGCAGTGGAAGGGTGTTAGAATGAATTTGAATGGAAGAGAGTTCAGGGTGCCCTACTTATATAAGGATGGATTTAGTTTTCTGTGTGGAGAATCTGAAGAGAGTTTTTGAGAGGATTAGGTAGACGGAGTTTGGCAAGGCGGTGTGTAAAAAGGAGGGGTTTGAAAGTTAAAATGTTGAATAAGAACAAGGTTATGGTAATGAGTGGAGGGGAGCCCGCGGTGTGACAATTATGTTAAAGCATGGCGAGAAAACTGGAACAAGGGATGACTGAGTTTTTAAAATAATATAGGATGTATATATGGTTGATGAAAGGAGACAGATGATGCAGAGTGTTAGTAGGGAAAAAGTTGTGAATGGCAGGAAGGTGGTTGGTGCAATTAAATCCTAGGTGGATGTAAAATGACTAAGTCCTGGGGTGCGCTAGGGATTCGCATGAGGATATGTTGTTACCTGTGCTAATGTATAGTAGTGAAATCATGGTTTGGAATAAGAGGTATAGATCTAAGGTACAATGTGTTCTGACGGACAATCTTAGGGGCGTATTAGGTGTGAGAAGTATTGATAAAATGAGTAATGAACTTAATTAGGGAGTTGTGTTGGGTGTGAAGAAAGGGGTAAATGAGAGACTAATCGAGAGCACATTGAGGTAGTTTGGTCATATGGAAAGGATGGATGATAGTCAGTTGGTTAAGCGGATGTATAGTGGTGAGGGCTGGGAATCAACCAGCTGGAAGACCCAAGAAAAAGTGGATTGAGACAGTAAAGGAATGCCTGAAGGAGAGGAAATGTGAGTTTGGCAAAGGCGAGAAGAAAGGTACATACTAGGAGTGAATGGCATGGTTTTATGAGGGGGTATGGTTGTGGGACTGGCCAAGGGATGAACCTTACATTGACGAGAGCCCAGAGTGAGGGTCCGTCGCAGTCCCGTGAAACCCTAGGGTGGACTTTTCTGACTGCGACGAGTTTTCACTTAAAGGTATAAAGGGAGGTTCTATAAAGGGAACGATGAGGGGGTGTTTTTTTCTTTTCGACTTGCGTCATTTCACTTTTCTGCTTTCCGTGCATGTTGGATTTTACCCCCCGCCAATTGGGAATGGAGATTGATGAATGACGATGAATATATATATATTATATATAATATATATATATATAATAATATATATTAGTATATATATTATTATAATATATATATATATTATTATATTTAATATATAATATATATATATATTATAAAATTTTTTAGGGATTGGTCTTTTACCAAGTGCGCTTCGTCTTTAACATTTGGTTATTCCCGTTTTGAAAGAAATGTGATTGAAAGAATTGCTTATCACATTAAAAATTCACTACTTGCTTATTCATCTATTATATTGACAAACAACTGCCCAAATAAATCATTAGCATTTGAAATATATCAGTAGTCTTATAATGGTAAGTTGCTTGTTTATTTCCTGACATATAAACTTAGTTTATTGATTCAATTCTCTTTCATTATATGATTATGGTGACCCCTTTTTAAAGTAGGGTTAAG
This sequence comes from Trachelipus rathkii, assembly GCA_015478945.1. Classification (NCBI taxonomy): domain Eukaryota; kingdom Metazoa; phylum Arthropoda; class Malacostraca; order Isopoda; family Trachelipodidae; genus Trachelipus; species Trachelipus rathkii. The sequence continues at coordinate 16,834 of JABUQX010109403.1, forward strand.
TAAGGCCTCATCCAAAGATTCTGCGGCGACATACCACACCTCTTTGGTGAGACATATTTCTGTCATTTGGTTTCTTTGATTTTCTTTTGAAGGATTTCTTCTTTGGCAGTAGGGAAATGGGCTCACTCGGAGTGTACAAGAACAAGCTTACTGTGGAAGCACACTCTTAGGAGTCGACATCCTGACAAAGAAAACGTGAGTGGCTTGACACATCTTGTTTTAAACAATAACCCTCTTATAGGAGATGAAGGACTTAAAATATTAGCCACTAGTTTGGCCGATGACTTGTGGTTGAAAGGTAGTCAAAAAATGTTATCGATATTTATTTTGTCGCACTCTGATCAAATCTAGCACAACTTGCTACAATTTTATAATATAAATTATAACTTTTGTATTGCATCACATCACATGCCTTAAAAATTTTGTTCAGAAAATGTTAAACATTTCAATCCTTTTTTTCTCGTTTTAATAGTAATTCATGATGTTTTACAATTTTGAAGATTGCACAGTTTCATGTACTACAGTATTTATTTTTCTGTTGTTAATTTTTGTGAAAGGAGTTTTTGTTTTAGTAATATATATATTAAGTTTCTAATATTTTAAATATTTTCTTTTGGATATAATATATATTATATACTATATATATATATATTATATATACTATATATATATATATTATTATAGATATCTTGTAATAGAAATACAAACCAGTACATATACAGAATATATATATATATGTATATATATATATATATATATATATATATATATAATATATATATATATATATATTATATTGAGTTCGTGTACAGGCTCACCCTCGGCCCACAGGGATAGCGGCCACACTGGGTCGGGTGAAAAATCACTCTATGGGTGGGTCTGCGCTCAGAATTATTTAAATGTAAAAGAAAATTTAAAATGGTGAAATCTAAAAAAAAAAAAAAACATAAATAAAAAGGAAGACAAAACCTTATATATATATGTACTAATTCCTTAGAAAATTACAATGTTGTTTGTAAATATTTAGTTCTAGTTCTTGGAGATAAGAAGAAGATAGAGTTGTATGTTTTCGATAAAGATGTTACAGGTAGGAGGATTCAGACAAGATAGTAGGAGGTGTTATGGACCACAGAGTACGGAAAATGAACGAAGGTGCAAGGGGTCAGCTAAGTGCATATCATATGAAGTCTGGTGGAAATAGATGCAGGGCATGTGGAATGGCAAAAAAATGTTGCAAATGAGAGAGGAATCCCGTGACATGTAGTTGCTGTGAGTGATGTTGGTGTGGCCAATGTGGCCTCGGCTTGCAAGTATCACCTCGTGCAAGCGCTTCCGTCGGTAGAGAGGAAGACCACTCACCATTGTTCGGCTTTACAAACTTCTAGTTTCTCCCGTCGCTGATCACTCGCCCAGCATTCCTGCCAGTAAGACCGGAAGCCTTGTCGGAGAGCAGGATAATAATCAGTTGATGGGAGGCGACCTTGTCGAATGGCATCCGGAAGGTATCTTGAACAGTTCCGAAAAGAGGAGGCGGCCATTCTGGTCTCTTTGTCCGCGATTTCACTGCCACTTACCCTAGTGAGAAGGATTCAAATAGTTACATTGTTAAATGTGCGAGAGTGAGCAAGCCGAATAAATTGTTTACAGCGGATACCACTTGTGTTTTTTTAGAATAGAGGGCTTTAAGCGCTTGGAGGTTCTGAGAGAATCTGAATAAATGACATAAGAGTGGTCTTGGTTAAGGAATAAAATTCAAGATAGGGCGAACATTATGGCCATTAATTCTGCCATAAAAATTGAAGCATGAGGGGGGATCGTATGGGAGAGGTTGCGGTCAGGGAAGACAGCAGACGCACCTACACTGTCTCCTTCTTTAGAGCCGTTAGTAAAGAAGAGTAAACTCACCGTGAACTGCGGAATAAGATAGGAATGATACCTTTAACAAGGCAACGGATTGGCTAAATTTGGAGAGAGAGGTCAGGACCAGGCAAATGGTGGGAGCTGGCAAAGCCAAGGTGTATACCCTTCATCATAAAAGAACGGCAACACATTTTGCAAAGGGATGTTAAGGAAGTTAAGAATGTTTTGTTTGCAAATGCCCAATAAATAGGATTCTGAGGTATTTCCCGCAGAATAGGTGTCAGGGCAGACGGTATTGTGGTTTAAAAACGAAGACAGCGTGCACATGATGTATTCCCTTTGAAGAGAGAGTGACATCACGTCGGATTCAACTTCAAGGCTCACCCGGGGGGACGATCGGAAGGCTCCGGTGGAGATACGGATCTCATTTTTGATGGAATCTATCAGGTGTAGTAGAGTTGGGGAGGCCTGACCATATACTGCACAGCCATAGTCCAGCTTCGATCGGATTAGGGCGATTTAGAGACGTAAAAGGAACTTGCGATCAGCACCCCAATATTTTGATCCGAGATGATGTAAGAATTCGTATCGGTTAATTAACAACTAAGAAAACGTGATGTGCACGTGGAGAGGGGGGGGGGGGTGCCGCAATTGTAGCATAGGGTTGCCTTGATCTTGTAGGATTTGTCTTTGAACTGGTGTATGTCATCTCTCCTGCTCAATTTTTGTATGGAGCATAATTCCAAAACAGATAAGACGGGTCATTTAAGGAAAGTGGCGCTGTTGGTCATCCACAGTTTTTGCAGAGTGGTGTGTTTTCCCAAGGAATGTGAAATTCTTCTCCACAGACTGAGCATATATCATGCGGTCTCTACATTATTTTCGGGATGACCAAACCGCGCTGGCATTTAAAGCAAGGTCTGGGTTGGGGAAAACGTACGAAAACTGTAGCTTGGAAACTCAATTTTCACCCCAGTAGGTGGAAAAGGGATGTTAAAGGTCATTATTAAACGCGGATTTGAGGTGTCAGGCGAGTCCCGACGTGGGGGAAATCATAAACGTTAGATAACATTGAAATCTTTTCTGCTGTAATTTTGTATTATCTTTATTTTTGCAATGTCGCCAAATCCCCTCCTTTCAGTTTCCTTTCCCATTTCGTTACCCTTCTACTTTTTCTTTTTTACCCTTTCCCGCTTAATCCTTTTATCCTGTTGATCTCCGCTCCTGCTTGAACTCCAGAAAATTAGTTTTGCTCCTTGACTTCTTTCCTTTATGAGGTAGCAAGTGAAACGGTACTTTTGCACTTTGATTAAGGCGGCCAGTTGTAAAGAAACCGAGTACTCAACTTCCACGGTAGCAGGTCCCTCAACGGCAACACCATTTTTTCCGCTCAGCCTACCCAATGAATGATCATTCCGTACTCCCCTCCGACGGCTGTCCTTTAGGCAATTAACACATATCTTATTTATTTTACCTTCGGTTCACAACAAACCGCATTCTTACGAATGTGCAGCCCAACTCCCTTCATAATGTCGCTTTGTTAAACGCCTTGAATAACAGTGTAAATCAGGTAGCTCCAATAAGGAATGACACCATCTTTGCTTGACGAGTCTTAGGAAATCAAGACCTTTAGATCGCTGTCGGATCTGGGTAATATTCCCATAATATACGCGACTAGGTTTAAAAAATTAAAATACCTTCAAAGGAATGGTGTACGCCCCTAAGGATCGTTTGAGCCACTGAATCACTTTTCAGAAGGACCCAGGATGCCGGTTACTGAACCGTATACTGGCTCCTCCTCACAAAGAACCCTAGCCGTGGTCGAATCCTCGCCGCTGTCCTCACATTAGTGTTTCCATTTCCCCCAACAAAGAGAAATTGGGTTCTCGTACCACATATCCGTCCTAAACCAATCCCTTCATCCCGAGATATTTCAAGTGTCACAAAATTGTGGTGATCTTCAAAAATGATGTAGATCTTCCGAGTAATATTGTCAGAGGACGGAATTTTTCCTACCCACATTTTTTGCGACAAGCTCGCCCTGCTGTCCTGAGATTGGTAAAAGGGCTCACATCCCTCTTCCTGTACATCTGTCCATTATTTTGCTTTCTGAAAATTGAGATAATTGGGGAATTGAACCCAGAAATCCTTTTTAACTAACTAAAGGGTTCATACAGATTCCTAATAGCATGAAAAAGAGAATTGACGGTCGACGATCTCCTCTACGTGGGTGTCTCCTTCAAAGAATGAAACGGAGTGAAAGCTTGTCTACTACCAACAAGGTGATTCTATAAGCAGATGACAATTTTTCGAGACATCCGACAAGGGCCATCCTCCCTGTGCTTAATGATTTTTACTCTTCTTTACCACAGGTATTCCTCGCTTGCGGCAGGCATGTTGGGCAGGTCAATCAACGTGGCGATAAGCCGCGATCCGCTCCCAAACCACTCATGGGTCGTGTTACCACATGGCAGAGGACTACCCGCCTCTATGTCCATTCTATCGATCACATAAGCCTCTATCGATACAAGCTATCTTCTGTTGTTGAGTGTGGGACCAACTAACAGCTGTCAACGAGTTGTTTCCCTTGACATACTTACACAGGAGAGAGCTATAGCTGAAAGATGGGCGCTTTTTGTTCATACTTATCTGCGATATCTTCCTTTTCAGTAAGTGATTAGCATGCACATTCAATCTCTTTCATGCCGGGCGCTAAATCTGTTTGTTTTAAAATTTTTAATCTCCAAGGCCACTACTTTAATTGCGTTTTTGTCTAAGCAGCTACTTCTGACTCGCGATTTTTCACTCTCTTGTAAATGACAGTGAATGCTTCCTGTACCATCCTACAAATATATTATTATTATATATTTATTGTTATTAATATATTATTATTAATTAATTATTATTATTTATTAATATTACTATTATTTATTATTATTATTATTATTATTATTATTATTCATTGTTATAACACATTTTGTTTCTCTGATGCCATGGTACAATTTACGGATTATAATTTTAGTTTCTTTATAGATTTTAAAGAAAATATTAATAAGTGTGCAATTTATTTTGTATTTTATATTTGATTTTTTTTAAACGTAGATAATGTGTGATGTATTTATTAAAAAATCTATGTTAATACGAGTAAAGTAACAAAGTAAGTCTTTAATATTTTTAAAATCATGGTAAATAACAATTTAAATGATTTTTGAAGATTAGTTTTTTTTTTTTTTTTTTTAAAATATTTGAATATTAATAATTATTCGTAGCGAATTAGACTTCGAAAATTGTGGAATCTTTCAACATCAATGGACATAATTGTGAATCTCCTCAAGCAAAACAAAAGTTTGGAATACTTCTCTCTCCAAAATAATCCATTTTTCGACAGTGAATCACTTTCAAAAATCGAGGAGCTACTATGCAAAATACAAGCTTCTTACAGAACCACCGTCAATAAAAAGACATTTATTCTTTGAGAGTTAAGTAATTTTACAAGTATTTTATTTACCCAACTCTTTGTACTAACATTCGTTCTGGAGTGGAGGACAATCAGGTGCAAATAAAGTTGTTAACAAGTGTATACCGAACTAGAATTTGGAGTCTGGGGGTCACTTCCGTTGTTCGGATATATCTGTAACCGTTAGTCTTAGGCACATGGCCAAAGAAGCTTTATTCTACTTACACATGTTATTCACAGTCGTTCTATGTCGATTAGTGCTGTATACCTAGCCATGAATGGAAATGCAGATACGCGTTATTGTCTGAAGATTAATTAGTGTCTATGGTAAAAAAAAATGTGAATTACTTATATTGAAGGGGCAATTAAATGGAGTTTATTAAGAAGAGTAGAATTATTAATTTCGTCTTTATTGCCTAAATAATGACATTGCACTTTTTTTAAAAATAATTTTCTTCCAGTTTATACTTTATCTTTATATATATATTTTTTGTACATATTCCTTCAGAACAATTAAATATGTGCAAAAATACGACATATTATTAATATATGAGTTTTATTGTGCTGGTGATGGTTATGACTTGTATAGCGTTCCTCTCTTAAAACTACTAATACTCCACTTTTTTATTATGAATAAAATTTCGCAACCTCAAGGGCAGCATCCCCTATTCTATAGTACGAGCAATGAACGCCCTACAGAGGACAGGAGTTTACTGCGGGGTAAGGATCTGAGCACGAATGAATCATCCTAGCCCCTTGACTTTGCTTACTCTATCGCTCTATCCGATTGCGCACGGTGCCAAATAAAGTTGTGAAAAGTTTCTAAATAGAATGTCTTAGAATAAAAGTTACCAAGTCCTAAAGTACTCGGGAAATGTGTGTAAATAGATAATATAGTTGAGTGAATATTTTTGAATAATAATGATTTATGAAATCTATAACAAACCCAATTGCTGTTTTGTCTTAGATTGTTCATTTGGATTTTTTTATATCTTCACAGAAAGGCGAGTTATGACGTATATCATGATCTATTGATGTATGCTTCGCTTTAGAATGGTGCTAGTGATACAAGCGGCATAGCAAATACACTTTTAGTCATGTATGGTGGCTTTCTACTACGTAAAAGACGAAAGAATTTGTAAATAGTGGTATAATTCAGTATATATACTTATATAATATAGGTATTTCATATTTCCAAGAACATAGTGATAAATTATATATTATTATTAGTATATATATATATTAATATATGAGTATGAGTATAATATATATTATATACTATATAGGTAATATATATAGATGGTGGATAAATATATATATATTATATATATATAAACATAGATGAGCTGGATTGCTGGTAGATATCTCTTCTTCTTTTAGACACCAGAGACATCCGAAAAATTATGCCTTTTATTGTTTTTTCTTGTTTTTTTTATTTTTTTTGGTTATGCAGGCTGCACGATAACTACTATCTTGATTTTTCTATCCACCGGGTGTTTTTTTTTCAAACTACGTTTCCTTTCAATTTCTCGTAGTTTATACCATTTTATTATTTAAGACATAAGTACTCTTTGTTCCCCCCCCCCCATAAAAAATGGAAAATTGCCACGCACTAGATGTATTCTATTGAGTTTATTCGCTCAAACTAATGGTAACGTTGTCATTAAGTGTAAATCGCATATACCCTAACTTTCTATTTGTTTATTCATACAACCCCACAATCGATCTACTCACAAAGTGCCATTACTTGCTTCCGTATGAATATCTTAATTACTAGTTTTAATCTTATTGTATTATTCCCTAAGTATTTGCTTATAAAACGCTAAATACGGTTTTTTATGTAGAAAGCGAGAGACGGTTTATTACCGGGAGTGAAGGAAATTTTTTTTTAAATACACTGTTATAACATATTTCTCGGAAAATTTGACATTTACTTTAAGGAACTACATGCGGATTTTTTCCCTGAAGAAATTAAAAAAAACTTAGTACCAGGAATGCCTTGGAGAAGAAAGGTCGACTAATAGAAAGGAAGTATCCTCAAACATGTTATTTTCATATTTTAAAGTAAACTTTGATTCTTTTCTTCCAATTATAGTAACCGTAATCATAAACAAATAATAATTAAATGTAACAAAAATCTCTTATTTCTCAATTTAGTTACCACGCAGCCTTCTTAGATTTGACTAAATAAGTATACCTCAAATACATGATTATTTTCATATTACAAATAAACTTTGTTCTTTTATTCAAATATGTAGTAATAATAATCTGTTAGAATGGATTTACTCTGTAAATAATAAAGAAAGCAATCTCACAATATTTTATATACTGTATATATGTAGTTATGCCCGCTCTGTAAATTATATTATTGGAAATAAATTCAATGACCATCAGAGAAATGTATTGTATATACTCAAGATAGTATAAAATGAGAAGCATGCAGTATTGTTATAAGAAAAAAAAATACGTTTTCAATTTTTAACGAGAAATACTACCCCCGCCTGGGGCTGGATGCGCGTGAGAACTCTTGCAAAAATGTAATACCGGTCGGACCGAGATCTTCTGACATTACTATCCCAATGGTGGGTTTATGGTTATTTATGAATAGAGCGCAAGTTATCCAGGAGATGCAGTCTTGAGGACTAAAGGAAAAGGCATTAACCTTGTTGAAGGCAGTTGAAATTACCCCAGAAATGATAAATGTTTTGGATAAAAAGGGAACGGAAGAAATGTGATCTGTTTTTGGAGTTTAGGTAGTCACGGAATTTTAGATAGGTAGCAAATTAAACTATTGAGTGATCAAGAACAGATTAATTTTGATATTCTTTATCGATATCGTTTTCCGATAATCGTTTTGTTTCCATTATCGGCCATTCTTGTTCATACTGAAACCGGTATCTTCTGTTTGACCAAGAAGCTTAACAGTCGTTTTCAGCGAAGACAATATTCTTCAATTAACATTTATGCTCAAAGCTTTTCCACTACTCTGACTAAAATAGACGGAGTGTTATAGTAATTTCAATTTAAGTCGAAGAAGAAATTGCTTTAAAAGGTGAAAATAAAAACATCATAGTGCATTGAGACATTTCATAATTGTTATATTATAGAGTAGTTTTGGCGTATTCTTTATGTATATAAAAAAAAATTCCTGCAAAAAATAAAACTATGACTTCAATTTTACTGGAGAATAATAGAGTTGCAATACTCTTTAAAACTATAAATATCAGAACATCAAAATGTTTCTAACATGTTCAAGGACGCGAAAACTATTTTTTTGTCAGCTCAATGTATCCTAATTCTCTACTTAGATAAAAAGGCTGGCTGTGCTTAAGATCTTCTCAATAAGAAGGAAAGTGATTTTGATCTGTTATGAAGTTTTAATCGGTCAACAAATCAGTGCTCGAAGATAGGTAATTGTAAATTTAAATGCGCGGCCTGCCACCTCCTTTGATGCGCAAGTAAATATTAATTTATTTTTATATAATTAGTTTCCTTGTGATGATTAGTTTTCCCGTCTCATTACTACTGTAATACCATAAAAACTAATTCCCTCAAATATACATTAAGTCTTACTATAAGGTGGGATGATTTGGTTCTTTGTATGCGAAATCTGAAGAAGAGTTGAGAAGATTGTCGAGACGATTTGACCGGTATTGTAAAAGAAGGGGTTTGAAAAAATGTAGATTAGAGTAAGAGTAGTAGTTATGGGGTTGAGTGGGGATAGCCCTCAGTGTGAAGTTATGTTGATGGTGAGCAGCGTCGAAACAATGTGAACCTGAGTTTACATTTTTAGGAGGTGGTCGTTGGACTGAGAAGGAACGATGATGCAGTAGTTAAGTACGGAAAGTTGTGAAATGGCGAGGAAGGTGGCTGGTGCACTATTAAATCGCTGTGAGAATGTGAAAGACTAGACTCTGGAGTGAGCTAGAGGGTCTTGCATGAGGTATGTTTTGTTTACCGTGCCTGTGTGCTGTTGATTTGTAGTATCGTAGTGAGGCTAGTGAGCTCTGGGAACTAAGAGTATAGCGATCTATGAAAGTTCAAAGTGTGTTCCAGATTGCAAATCTTAGGGGGCGTGCTAAGTGTGGTGTGAGAAGAAATGGATAAAATTGGAGGAAATGAACGTATTGAAGGAGTTGTGTGGTTGGTGGAAGAAGGGGTAAGACGAGATGATAACAGTGAGAAGTATGCATTGTGAGCATGGTTTGGTCATGTGGAAAGGATGAATGATAGTGGTTGGTTTGGTTAAGCGGATGTATAGGTGTGAGTGTGTTTGGGATACTGGACCGGCTGTGGAGACCCGACAGAAAAGTGAATGTGAGTCCAGTAACCTAAATGGAAGACGTTTTGACATGGAGAGAAATGTGTAGTTTTGGCAGAGGCCGAGAAAGAAACGGGGCAAATGGATAGGAGAGAATCGGACGGGGTGTCTGTAAAGGGGGTATGGTTGTGGCCTAGGCCTGAGGGCCAGGGAGATGATACCCTTACGCAACTTTGACTGACGGTATTAGCCTAGGTCAGTGAGGATTCGTTCAGCGGTGCTCCGCGTGAAGCATCTATGGGGACTTTATCACGCATACTTGCGGACGAGTTCTTATACTAATGAATATGGGCTTAATCAGAGGGGGCGGGAAAGGCTGGCGTTCTTTTTCGGACACCTTTTTGTGGCCGATATTCTCTCTGACTTTTTGCTTTTAATTGTATCCGAGATACTGTAACGCACCTTACTGGCGCCAATCCTTGGGGAAAAAAAGGTAGATGAAATTAAGATAGAAGATACATATCTTTGTAAAAGTAACTCATTCTGGTATTATATCATATCTCACAGCTTTCCTGAGGTATCTCTTTGTATTATTAATTTTAACTCATTCACCGATGTGCTGCCGCACTGGCCACATCCCTATTGAAGAGGGGGATGTAGATTATAAATGCCCTCTAGCCTCCAAAGTTTCTGCATCTTTTAAAATATTTGCTGCTTATTCGCTTTATTGCTGTCTTTCATATAGATTGGAATCAGGGACCTACTAAAGAAAATAGGCACGAAGATGTTGCCTTCTCAATATGTTAAATTCTTTCTCAGTTGAAGATATAATACTTCAGTCTATGAGATAAATTCGTGTTTATAGAATCTAGAGCTGAGGTTCTGTTATTCTGCTCACCATGTTAAATCTGAAGCAGAAGGGATAAAGTCTTTCTGTAGAAAATTTCTAAACCGAGATGCAGTTTATATTCCCTTAGCAACAGTGCTACGTTTAACAATGATTAAAAATGCTGCTTGGTAGTAATGAGTAATATAACTATATAAGGTAGAATCTCAATCATATGAGTGAATAGCTGATACAATGAAAGACGCTAATGGGCTAATTGGTATATACGTAATAGACAATAAGTAAGTAGGTGCAGTGTACGGTTTGCTGTTTGAGCCCTGAAACATCTTGATTATTGTGGTAAAAGACATAGGGGTGGACAATGTCTAGAGAGAGAGAGGTTGCTGTTCCAAATCAAAAAGACGAGAATGTGGAATAAAAGACGGCAAATGGTCGCAGGAACGATTGACGAAGGAAAGAGAGAACCTATTATATACTCCGTCACTTATAACAAGTCGGACAATTTTTGTAGTGGCACCTAACCCAATACACTGGGGATGCAATTTCCAACTTGATGTGGAAGGAGGGAACGATGGAAACCTTCAAAATCAAGGGCTTTCGGGGAGAATCTAATTCGAAGTATATATCTTTGGTCAAAATTGCCAAGGCTAGACATATATATAGGATAACAATTAATAATTCCAGCAAGTGGTATATATATATACTATAGTTATAGTATCGTAATATATAGTAATAGAAAATCTATATAGCTATATATATAATATAGTAGTATTAAGGTATATATATATATTATAAGTACATACCGTATATAATATATATATAGTATATATTATAGATATATAAACTATATAATATATATAGTATATGTAGTATTATATTACTGTATATATACATTGTATATAATATATATAGTAAGATATATGATATAATATATAGGATAATATGATTATATTTAATATATATATATATATATATAATATATAGTTATATATATATATATATGATAGTAATATATTGATGTCTACATAACTCTTTCTTTCTTTCTTTATCTACCTTTTTTTTTCCCAAGATTGGGAGGTAAGGTGCGACAAGAAGCATCGGAAAAGACAAGCAGTAGAAAAACATGACAAATGTTCGAAAGAAAGCCCAGGCCTTCGGCCCCTCTGTACCATGTAATTAGTAAGAACTCGTCGCAATCAGAAAATCCACTCCTAGAGCGTTTCATGGGACCCGCGACGGATCCACTACTGATGGTAAGTGTCGATCAAATGTAGGTTCATCTCCCTGGCGCCCGTGGCGCACAACCATACCTTACAACAAGATATATCCGTCCATTCTTTCCTATGTCAGAAGGATCACCTTATCTTCGTGCACGTGTCATACTTGCTGCAGCGCTAACGCTTTGCTAGCATTACTCTCCTAGCAAACATTGCTTTAACTGACTCAATCACACATTTTCTGTTCGCAGTTCTACCTCTAACGAGACTTGTGTGTTCCATAAAACATCTAACCAACGCACGTATTAGTGATGCCACGCTTTATAACCAAATTGTAGAGTATGATCCGAGAGTAGTACTATAGTATATCTTTCCACTTATAGCATGTTCACCTACCAAGGACCAACGATCTCAACATACGTTTCCATGTTATTCTCTCGTTTTTACACCCCTTTCTCAAACACACCACTCTTAGCTATATATGGTTCATATCCTCAGTTTATCATTCTTGCTCACAGTCTAGCACGCCCTTAAGATGTCGCATCTGAACACATTGAACTTTAGATGCCTATATTTTCTTATTCCAGACCATAGTCTCCGTATTATACATTAACACAGACAGCAGTGTATACAACAAACCCTCATTGCAAGACCCTAGCGCACTCAAGACTTTAGTCCTTTTTCATCTCATCAACCCGATTTTATCACTTGCACTGCTGCTTTACTTCTTCGATGTCAATAAACTTTCCTACTTACTATGGATGGCGCGGTGACGGAGCTCTGCATCATGCCGTCTTCGCCTTCTCATCATTAACATGTGTGACCCCAAAATATTTAAACACAGGGACACTTGGTTTCAGCTGCTACCATCTAAGACATAATGCAACTATCACCTGGGAGGGCTATACCTCACTCACAACAATATAAGACCTTAAACTGCTTATCTACGTTTTCTATTCAAGGAGGCCCCTCCTTCTTTGTCACCCCGTACCTCTGGCCAAATATCTCTCCTACGCAATGCTTCACCTCAAGAACTCCTCTGTCAGATTCGCACCACCAGAAACACGAAATCATCCGACATAGAATATAAGATAGGGGGCACTCCCTCCAACTTCATCTCCGATGTTTCCATCATTCTAAAACGACCATTTTCCTGTTCCACAGAATTTAGGATCTGCGACCCACCGTCTAATTCTTTTCATAACCCATCCATATACAACTTGAATAACCAATGGCAAGGAGATAAAACACAACCCTGTCTCACCTCCACTATTAAGAGCTTAGAACCAGATTCCATTTGACACCGATAATGGTACTCTCACACACTGCCTCACTTTCTTCATACATATCAACGTTGATTCCAGTTCAGAAAAGCTAACCTACTAACACCAATATATCACTAACCAGCCTGCCATAGGGAGCTTACCCTAGTACATCGCGATGCATGAGCTCCTGTTCAAGATCATAAAACCTAATACAATTATATTCTTTTTCTCTCTAATTCATTTTCTCTTTCGCTTTCGGTTTCAATGTACAGATTTGATCACACATCCTCGTACACACTCCTAAAGCGGCACATTGGTTCTTCACCATCATCCTTCAAGGTCACTCGACGCGACTCTTTCGCCAAATATCCTCAGCATATATTCTTCCCTACAACTACTCAATAACTCTTATTCCCCCTTAGATTTCTACAGTTCCACTTTTTCTCCTTACCCTTATATAAGGGTACTAGATCGCTCTCCTCCAATCCCTTGGAACTATACCCTCCTAAACGCTTTATTAACACACAACTTCCAAATCCACTCAATCAATTTTTTCTCTTCCCTCCGTCTTGATCATTTCACCAAGTAAAATTTCATCTATACTCAGATTTTACCATTTTTCAGACTGTTCTCGACTCTACCCATCTACCTCCTCACTTGCTAATAACCTCATCCCCAAAAATACTATTCTTCTTGCACCATCAAAACCACATACATTTCACTACTCCACCCTCCTTCTATACAGTGCCAATATTATGCAGGAATTTTCGCAAGTGTTTGCTTTCGCACACTCGCTCACATCCATTTCCATCAGTTACAAAAAGCAAAACAATCCCTATTCATTATCTAAGTCAGGTTCCCCGTTATTCTCTTCTTATACGTCTTTCGCGGCTTGCCTTAAGAGAGCTTCCCATTTCTCCTATGTTATCAGTTCCCGCCAATTCATCCTCCTTCCAAAAATGTTCATTTTACCTCTTGTATTTCTCCTATCGTATGCACCTTTTAAGCTATTTCTTTTTTCCTCCTTATATAATTCCAAGCATCTTTTCTTTTTGAAACTTCATCATTTATTTTAGTACAACCACACCACGCTTCTTTTTTACTTCTTAAGACCGCCTGCTTCACTCTTCATGTCCACCACTAGCACTGCTTAGACGATTCTTACACTTTCCCTACTTAGC
>JABUQX010109404.1:0-2500 GCA_015478945.1 Trachelipus rathkii
GATGTACTTCGTTCAGTTGGACGGTGTTTAACCGTTTCGCATTTATCGTGAAACGCACGCGTTTCATTGCCGCTTCAGCGTGGGGTAGAGTAAATCTGCATTTTCAGGATCCTGGGGCGTGGAGTAAGAGGAAAATTTCTGACTAAATTTGGTTAATAATCTGTTTAATTAACTAACATGCATTTTCAAAAAGAGCTCCTCTCAATTTGGTAGACCTTTGCCATCGAGATATATATATATATATATATATATATATATATATATATATATATATATATATAAATATATATATATATATATATATTTATATATATATATATATATATATATATATACTCCCCAGTATTTGAACTTAATTATATATATATGTATGATATATATATATATATATATATATATACTATATATATATATCTTTCTCTCTCTCTCTAAATTAACGCACCACAAGGGTACGTGGTGAAGGGGTAGTAAAGGTTGAAGAACGCGAAGACCTTTTATTGAACAATGACAATAACACGGTGGATTCCTCCCCAGAACCGATGATAGAGTGTGAGGTCAAGGTGCAGCCAAAGGGTTTCGCAGTAGGGTTCGGAGGTTCGGCGCTGCAAGTTACGTACGGCGACGGCCGCGGGGAGTGTTGGGTCTGTCTCAATACCGTGCATGACCCCCTCTGGACGGATGACTACCTGACACCGTCCTGGCATGAATGCTCTCGATGAGTGGGCAAATGTCCTGGACAGTGATTTGATCCCCATACGTCGTGCAGTGCCTGTAGAAGGTCCGGGAGGGTCCATGAAGGGAGCTGTAGCTGTCGGATCCGACGTTTCGGGATATGCTACAAATGTTCGGTGGATTGAGGTCCGGACATATGCGGACACTCAACACTATAATTTGAACCGTCTAAGATGATGTTTCACCCCATTGGAGCCTTTTATTGGTCTTGCATTGTCATGCACTAGGATGAAAGAGTCACCGATGTAGAGGGTGGATGTCTGTGATATATCTTACGGCTGTAGAGTGCTTCCATCGAAGATGTGCACCGTAAGCCCCGATAAAGAGATGCCTCCCAAGACCATAACCGACCCACCTCCAGCCTGCAGCACATTGCATTGCGCGAACCTCTCCGTCAGTCGTCGGTATACTCACTTGCACCTGTCGAAGCGTACAAGATGAATAAACTCATTCATGAGCACCTTGCCCAATCGTCGTTATCAATCGTTATGTTCTCAGACGTGTAGTCCGCGCCCTTCCGATATGCCGTGGTGTGTGGTAGACCTATGGCGACTCAGGTAAATTATGTTCCGCAAGGCGTCTACGCACTGTATTATCACTCACCCTAGTGCAGTGTACTCCCAGCTGTATCTGTAGATGTCGTGCTGTTGTGTGGAGCTCTCGTATTGCAACAGACTTATAAATCGGTCATTCCACGAGTGTCGTGGCCCTGGGCCTAACTTGTCCTCGCCGGCGATCATGTCATCTCTATTTCTCCGCCTTTCATATACTCTCCCCCTCTTCTAGCACAAGAAACTAAATGCATCCACAATACTTTCAAATCCCTTTACTATCCTGAGTTTTTCATCACAAAGCATTTAACAAAGCAAAAAAAGGTACTATAGCACCTTTCCCGAAAAATAGCAACACCTCCTTTTTACCAATTCCTCAATTACCAATTATATTCGTTAAAACAAATATTACCAAAAATATTACCCTCATTCCATGAAATAACATCACATAACATTCAAACCCCAAACCCAGAAAATCTCCCCCAAAGCTGTTTATATCACACCTGCAATACTTGCCATAAAACATATATGGGTGAAACCATAGATTTACAAAGAAGAAAAAATCAACATACAGATGACCTGCACAAGGACAGCATAAATTCGCTTTAACAAGTCATATGCGTAAAACAGGCCACTCTATCAAATTTCAACAATATAAAGATGATCAGAAATATTAATCACACGAACCATCGCAAATCATGGATCCTTTTGCATTTATAATTGTAACAACTACAATAAGCATCTCGGTGAAGTTATGATGCAGTTTTACCCAGTGATATAACATCAAAATATTTCAACAACAACATGAAGAAAATAGCAGACCAACTGAAACACACTTAAACTGATGAAATCAAGAGAGAAATCCAGTCCCTTAGCCTGAAGATGTCTCGCGTGTCCAGGACGAAAATTAGCTTTCCTTTTTAGAAATTATTCATTAAAAAAGTGTACTGTAATAAAGTTTTGATTAATGAAATTCGTAATGAAAATGGAGTGACAGTAAACATAATACTAAAAAAGAATCCAAGGGCTTCCTCTCTGGTATCACTACGACAAAGTAGTTCTTAAATATATAACTTTATATATATATATATATATATATATATATATATATATATATGTACATATAAAAAAATTTATAGATATATATTCACTAGTATTTTAGAACATGCATCTAGAATCTATCTAGACCTATCTAGAGTACCGGATGCATCTAACCT
>JABUQX010109404.1:7500-20914 GCA_015478945.1 Trachelipus rathkii
GTGTTATAAATGTATATGGATTCTGTTATTTTTCTACTTTGTACTTGATTTATGGTTTTTAGTGTGGTGATGTTTGTCAAATTGATTTTATGATGAGTATTGGTGCGATGGGTGGTGAGTGCCGAGTTCATATTGTCGTCGGTTAAATCTGCTTGATGTTGAGTTATGCGTCGGGATAAATCGTTTGTTTCTCCAATATATACAGATGGGCAATTGTAGCACGGGATTTGATATACGCATTGTTGTTGAATATTGTTTCTTTGTTTAGGGGGTTTGAGAGTGCGTTTGAGAGTGAATATGTTATTGTGAGTTAAAATGATTGAATTTGGTATGTGTTGTTTTAATTTATGTTCTATATTGAAAGAAACTCACAATTTCATATTCACTGTTCTAAAAGTTTTTTTTGGCTTTTTTGTAAGCCAAGTTAATTATGTAGGGGGGGTATTTGAGTTTGGTGAACGTAGTATGTAGAAATTTGGTTTCTGAATTTAAGTGGTTGGGAGAGCATATTCTTAGGGCTCTGAGATATAGACTGCTGAGAGTGGCTATTTTTATGTTTTTGGTGGGTGGGAGGAACCAGTGGGTGTAGTTAGGAGGGGAGGTGGGTTTTCTAATAATACTGTGTGTGTGAATATTGGGGGAGTCTTTTACATAAGAAGCGTGTCCAGAAATGGTAGAGTGTAGTTGTGCGAAAGTTCGTGAGTGAATGATATGGAGGGATGTATGTTGTTTATAAAGGTTAGGATGTCTTGTGGGTTTGTATGATGGGGTATGGCGGCAAACACATCGTCGACATAACGGAGCCAATGAGAGTTATTGAGGGTGTGGTGGGGTAAAATATGGTAGAATTCCAGTAACTCCATAAATATATTTGCTAATGTAGGTGAGAAGGGGGAACCCATTGCGAGTCCTTGGGTCTGCTTATAGAATTTTCCATTGAACGTGAAGAAATTATGGTTTAATGTGAGAGTTATAAGTTTTTTTATTAGAGAAAAGGGGTGAGAGAGGTTGACTTGGTGCTGATTTAGGTACTGTTCGAGTAGATTTAACGTGAAGGGGACAGGGACAGAGGTAAATAGTGATTCAACGTCGAAACTGAGTAATTGGTGTGAAGAAGGGCTTATGTTTTTTTATGCGTTGTAAAAATTCACTGCTGTCTTTTATATGTGAAGGGGAGATTAGGCCTATGAGAGGTTTGAGAGTGGTGGATAGCCATGCAGAAAGTTTGTAAGTATTGCAGTTGATGTTGGAAATGATATTTCCCACTTCTATGGAATACCAAAGACCCACAAAAACAATATCCCCCTTAGACCAATCATTTCCAACATCAACTGCAATACTTACAAACTTTCTGCATGGCTATCCACCACTCTCAAACCTCTCATAGGCCTAATCTTCCCTTCACATATAAAAGACAGCAGTGAATTTTTACAACGCATAAAAAACATAAGCCCTTCTTCACACCAATTACTCAGTTTCGACGTCGAATCACTATTTACCTCTGTCCCTGTCCCCTTCACGTTAAATCTACTCGAACAGTACCTAAATCAGCATCAAGTCAACCTCTCTCACCCCTTTTCTCTAATAAAAAAACTTATAACTCTCACATTAAACCATAATTTCTTCACGTTCAATGGAAAATTCTATAAGCAGACCCAAGGACTCGCAATGGGTTCCCCCCTCTCACCTACATTAGCAAATATATTTATGGAGTTACTGGAATTCTACCATATTTTACCCCACCACACCCTCAATAACTCTCATTGGCTCCGTTATGTCGACGATGTGTTCGCCGCCATACCCCATCATAACAAACCCACAAGACATTCTAACCTTTATAAACAACATACATCCCTCCATATCATTCACTCACGAACTTTCGCACAACTACACTCTACCATTTCTGGACACGCTTCTTATGTGGAAAGACTCCCCCAATATCACACACACAGTATATAGAAAACCCACCTCCCCTCCTAACTACACCCACTGGTTCTCTGCCCACACCAAAAACATAAAAATAGCCACTCTCAGCAGTCTATATCTCAGAGCCCTAAGAATATGCTCTCCCAACCATTTAAATTCAGAAACCAAATTTCTACATACTACGTTCACCAAACTCAAATACCCCCCCTACATAATCAACTTGGCTTACAAAAAAGCCAAAAAAACTTTTATAACAACAAACAAAAAAATCAGAAAACTTCAAAAACTTTTTTGCCCCTTTCTTTCAATATAGAACATAAATTAAAACAACACATACCAAATTCAATCATATTAACTCAAAATAACATATTCACTCTCAAACGCACTCTCAAACCCCCTAAACAAAGAAACAATATTCAACAACAATGCGTATATCAAATCCCGTGCTACAATTGCCCATCTGTATATATTGGAGAAACAAACGATTTATCCCGACGCATAACTCAACATCAAGCAGATTTAACCGACGACAATATGAACTCTGCACTCACCACCCATCGCACAAATACTCATCATAAAATCAATTTGACAAACATCACCACACTAAAAACCATAAATCAAGTACAAAGTAGAAAAATAACAGAATCCATATACATTTATAACACAAATAAATTTAATAAATCAGCCGGTCAATTCAAGCCAGACAAATACAAAATTCAATATTGCTTTCCTCAAAATATTTCACTGATCTTAAAAATAATAAAAGACCAACCAACTAAAACTTTCCTGAAACTAACAATAACCCTCCGAGTCGGCAGGCCATCGCTTTGTTGTAAATACATTCCATTTGAAAAGGTCCATCCGTAATGTTGGACGAAAGCTCATGGCTTCCCCACCCCAGAGAATCTTAAATTTTAGTCTCCCTGTTTTTTATACTTAAATATTGAAAATGTGTAAAAAAAATAAGTGTTAATATGTGTATATCAAACGTTGAGGTCATCGTGAACCCGTTAGAAATAGAAAATAAACCTATAATCAATGTAACTTAACCCAAAAAATATTTTACGCCAAGGGTGAGCCAACTTAAATATATATAATATATATATATAAATATATATATATATTAATTATATATATAATATATTATATATATATAAATATATATATATATATAATATATATATTATATATATATATATATAATATATATATATATATATATATATATATATATATATATATATTATAACAATAAAAATATAAATATAAAAAAATTAAGAAAACATGTAATGAAGGATAAATACGAATTATTATTATTATTATTATTAATTAATTATTAATTATTATAAATAATTATCATTTAATTATGATTATTATTATTATTATTATTATTATTATTATTATTATTATTATTATTATTATTATTATTATTATTATTATTATTATTTATTACTTGCAACTAGAAAAGGATATATATCGTGATTCATTATTTTAACAAATGTTAAAAGGTGACTTGGGCATATATATATATATATAATATATATATATATATATATAATATATTATAATATAATATATATATTATATATATATATATATAATATTATATTATATAATATATATATATATATATTATATTATATATATATCAGGGGCGGCTCGTGGCCTGGTTGCAGGTTTGCGCAATCACCCATTTTTATACAACTTGCAGTTAGGTGCAACTATTTATTATTTTTTATTTTTTAATTTTTTTTTAGTAGGATAAATATTAAAGAAATTAAATTGCATCTTATTATAAATCACACTCCAATGATTTATTATTTAATGAAAAAAAACGTCATCAAATATTAGTTAGTCCAAATGTCAAACCAAACATGATTGTTTGCGACACTTTAAAACACATGCCCTATACATTTTTTGAGGAGAAAAAATGTGTGTGAAAATATGACCGCGTGGACGCTTTATACCTACAACTTGCTGTTGCATATCAAGAACAACCGCTTTGTTTTCAATACCGAAATTCAAATTTATGAATACGAAACATTTCGGAAAATTGACTCTCATGTTTCAAAATTTAACGTCTCAGCGGGAACGAACGAATATGTTTTTGTTTGCGGTTTGTCAGATCTCTGGCTTTTATTAGTATTATAATTCTCTCTCTCTCTCTCCTCTGCTCTTCTCTCTCTCTCTCTCTCTCTCTCTCTTCTCGTCTCTCTCTCTCTCTCTCTCTCTCTTTATATTATATATATATATATATATATATATATAATATATTATATATATATATATATAATATATATATATATATATATTAATATATATATATATATATATATATCATGTCGTTATCCGCCTCCAGGTAAGATTGAAAGCCAATTTTTTTTTTTTTAAATCCTACTTAATCCGAATAAAGTATTGAAAGCTCTCTTTGGGCCATATGGGTTTTATTTCATTTTTTTTTTTTAAACAATGCAGAGTGAAATAAATAAATATAAACAAATAAATTACATTATATAATAAGTTAAGTAAAGGTTATCTTAAGAGTTTAGTTAGTTTAAATAGATTTTAACTATACATAAGCAAAAAAGGTTAGCCTATGAGTTTAATTAGTTTTACAAAGATTTGAACTTTTTTTTTTTTAATATTTTTAGAGGTGTGAAGCTGCATTAATAAAAAAACAAAGTTTCAATTTGACTTTATGCATTTTCACTTTCAATTTTAATGAAATGTGTTCCGAATTCATACAATGCGATGTATATATACATATATGGAGTGGAGGCGAAATCGACATGATCCATATAGTATATATATATATTATATTATATATTTATATATATATAATTATATAATATATATATAGTATAGTATATATATATATGATTGTTATTTTAGTTTTTATTGGTTATATATATAATTTCAAAAAGCATTTTAACATTATTTTAATAGGTAAAAAAATAGAAAATTGGAATTATTTTATTTACATTAGTTTGCCTTTTATTTTTTTAAGAGGGAGCCCGGCTTCTGTGCTTCCCCCGCCGCGGCTTAATGAGCGCGCGGGCAGAGCCTCAGAAGTGCCGGACCTCCTCTTAAATAAAATTTATAATTGAACTAATTATAAATATTAATATTTAATTAATTACTATTTTATTATCTTATTTTATAATATATGATATTTTATATTATATGATTATACTTACGATAACGACTATTTTACATTAATTTAAGATCATATTATTATATTTAATCACTTGCGATACATATTTTTTCGATTAAGATTGCATTGACCTGGAGGAGGAATTTTTCTGATCTGTTCGTGCTCACTTCCCACAGACAGCATCATTATATTTGAATTAAGCACTTTCAGGAGACTATGTCTGCAGTTGCTGACCATGGCAACATGTACTTAATCACTATGGAAAGGAAACCACTGGATTCCCTTACTTTAACTGTTGCTATTTTTGAGAATTGGCAACCCCTGAGGTTTTTTTTACTCCGTTTCACCCATCACGCTACCTCCTTCTCTTTAATCAGACAGCACGTCATATGACGACGAATCACGTAATCATGTTTTGTAAACTCACTTAAACCTTTTAGGGCTAAACTCTGTGTGCTTAATGATATAAAATATGTGTGAATAAAACAATAATTTAAACTAACTTAAAAACTCGTTAAATCTAATATATTCTTTAATCTTATAATTCTAAAAATATTAAATAAAAAAACTTATATATATATATTATTTATGTTATTATTTATTAACTTTATATTACTCTGCCTTAGTTATATAAAACTCACTTGCTTTCAATACATTTGCACTACCTAGAGCTTTCATAACTATTATTGATTAAGTAGAAATTAAAAAAAAATAATTGACCTATTAAGTGACTGCCTAATAGATAAATCGACATGATATAATATCTTAATATTAATATTAAATAATATATATATATATTAATATTATAATAATATCTATATATATATATATTATATTATATTAATATATATTTAATATAATAATATATTGAGAGAGAGAGAGTTATATACTTATAAAATTTTTAACTATATTTTTGTTATAATTTTAGTTGATAATTTTTATACTTTTCATAATAACCTTTTCTGTGAAAACTTAGCAATTTTCAAATGGAGAAGGAGGACAAAAAATAAACTTTAATTTTCAAATATATATAGAACACGATATACATATTTACCCTTGTTCTACATCTTGTATTCATTCTACAAATTTAAATACAGGAGGTCAGATTAGAAGATCGTGAGCATAGAGAGGAAGGAGAGAGTAGATGAGAGCGAAGACTGACAGCGAGAAGAAGAGAGGAGAGAGAGAGAGAGAGAATTTAAATACCTATAATAAAAGCCTAAGTATATACGAATAGCATGGACAAACGACAATACCAAAAATAACTCATATTTTTCGCGTATTCGTTCCACCCGAAAATGGCAGGACAAGGGGGTCCTTGGAGGCAAGTTTCTTCTTTAAAGGAATTCCACGGAGGTATGATGATAACTTTTATTCTTTTCCTCAGCCTATGATGCCCACTGAGTACAACACCTCGGCATTTAGTTCATATTTATTGATGCGATTTATATATAAATTAAACAAAAAATTATTTAAAAATATTTGAGTTATCCATTCCTACAGTTCTCTTTTTAGCATATCATATAATTGTTTTTATGGGTAACTTAGTTTTCCTTTCAATGTCCCGGAGAAACTGATTTATAAATTATGGAGAGCTAATGTTAGTAATCGTATTATCCCGGAAATGTTTACGTATTCATATTAAAATAGCTGAATGATCCGCAAACTGGTGAAGGCAAGTCTTTTGATTAGGAGGCAATTATTGAACTGTTTTCATTTTAAAACTTTTTTATTATATATATTCTTAATATAAAACGAGTGGTTTTATTAGATTACTTAGAAGCAGTGGACAAAAAAACCAACTTTGTAAAACTCAACATTCAGCCGAAGTAGTTCAGTAATTTTTCAACATCGAGTATACCGTCTTGAAATTTGTTCTCTGCATTTTTCGACAGGAGATGAGACTCAAGATAGTTATGGACTTTACTTTAATTTGATTATAATATATGGGGGTGCATGTATGTTCTATACATAAAAGTTGGCTCGGGCAACAATCTGAAATATGTGTTGGTTTACGAAACACTTTGTTATCGAGACTATATATAATTTTTGAATACGTATTTTTTTTTTTTTTACTTACTATTAAATTCATTAATTCATTTTTTCATTTGAAACAATGTAATTGGGAGATGATTATTATTATCTTATCAGAGAATGCAATTATGTAAACGTTTTCTTCTTTAATTTATATTCTTACACAAAAAATAAGAGATTCTATCATAACTGCACAAAATAAATATAAAATTATAAAAGTAAAAGAAAATTAATATCGATGTTTCTGCAATCACTAACTTGCTCAATATGTATATATAAAATACGTACGTGGTGGCTTTGAGCAAGACAGCTGGAAACCAGGCGACCGTCGGAGGCCTGACCCCCCGCTAGGTATGTATATTGATTAATGGAGTTACAGTCACTCTGATAATAATATATAATAATATTAAATTAATTATTTAATAATATATATGATAATTTTTATATATATAATTATTTAATATTACATATTTATATATTTATTATAATATATAATATATATATTATATATTATATATATATTAATATTAATATATATATATATATAATAATATAATATATATATTAATCATAATTAATATATTAATATATGTAAGTCATACACATTTATAAGAGACATTTGTATAAAATAATAAATGAAATCCAGATTATTATTAATCCTTAATTCTAGTTGCAAAGATTATAAATAAATAAATTTAGATAAGTGACCTATACACCTCAATATAATTATATTTCAGGTTTCACATGAGAGCTAGATCCAACTGAATTAAATATAATTATAATATAAATAATAATTATTATAAAATATATAAATATAATAATATATAATTATTAATATAATTATAATTAAATAAAAAATTATAATATAATATTAAATTATCTGGATATTATCTTAAACTATGACTTAATTATTTTTTATATTTAAATTTTTATTATATTATATAATTATTATATAGATAATTATGATTATTAAATATATATATATATATATATATTATATTATTATTTATTAATTTTAATATATAAATTAATATATATATTCTATATATATATAATACATTAATAATATTATTATATTTAATATATATATTATATATATTAATATATTATTAATTATTAATAATATTAATTATAATATATTTAATATATTATATATATATATATATATATATATTATAATATATATTAATATATATTATATATATATATATTATATATATATATAATATATATATAAGTTTATGACTATTATTATATTAACCACTCACTTTGGCTGTAACATAATATATTATATTATTTTTATATGGAGTATTATAGTTACATATTATTGACATTATATAGTATTTTTAATTTCCTAATTTCTAACAGTGGATTATCACTGAAGTAATGAACCTCTACCGTTCGATATTACATGTCGCTAGTAATTAGTGAATTCAGAATGCGACACAACACTTACTTATATTATTTATATTAATATACGTTTAAAAGATCAGAGGACGGAACGATAGCAACAGTAAGATTCCTCGGGCTGGGATAGTAGAGTTACTCATCGTTAGCTTTCTTATACAATTCCAAACATTATAGGATATATATAGATGGACTTTTCAAATGCAATTCGATTTATACAAACAAATGCGATATTATGATATATAGTAGGCTTACCTAGACTCGGAGGGGTTTAATTTGTATTAAATGATTTTCAGGAAAATAGTTATATTATATTATATGAGTATATGGATTTAGATTATATTATTACTTTATATTATATATATTATATTTCAGATCAGTAAATTATTAGTTGCTCTTGAAATACTTATGATGAGATAAATGCAAATATTAATTATATTGACACTTGTTTATGTATATTATTATATATATTGTATATATCTAGGGTACTATTAGAATTTGTAAACCGGACTGATTATTTATATTAAAAGTATTAAATATTTATATATGAGATATATGTTTCTTATTACATGTATATTATTTAATTATATATGTGATAATATTCTACATTAGTTATTTTATTTTCTATTATTATACTAAAATCTTTGTACTATTTATAGATATAATGTAGTTATGTTTATTATATAATATGTGATTATATGGTGTATATTAGTTATTTTGGTCAAATTTAGAATTTATTTCTGGATGAGTAATATATGGGTATAGGGATGTGAGGTTATGTAGTGATGTGCGAATTCATATTAGTATATTACGATTCACTATTATCTGCCTTGAATATTTGTTGCCTAGGAAAGGCGCTGTCTACCTATGGTCACGCTTCTGAGCATATCATATCATGTACTGAGAGCTTTTTCCTCACACTGCACGCCTTCCACATACAATCTGATACTAAGGGATAGGAGTCACCGATTGTGCATAGGACCGTGTCACCGGATTCTTGTGTAAATTAAGAGATCATTCATCTCTCGCATTGTCTCGTCGTGTCGAGAGGAAAATTAATATGTATTCTTCGTTAGTACGTAATATGTTTTCAGGGGGTCCGATATATATGAGAAGACCGATTCGAATGATATGTGTTTCGAAAATTTTATTGTTTTTTTAAACTTGTTAAAGAAAATTGCTTATAATAAAAGAATGATCTATAGGAACGATAATTGAGGGTTTAGGTTCGTTTCATCATGATTCTATAATTAAGTAATTTAGTAATAACTTTATAATTTTATGAAACTGGCCATATAGAATCGTAGAATTAGGTGCGGTCAGCAATCACAAGCATTCGATTTATATCTATTTGAAGTCTTTTCCGATTTGAGCGTTTGAATTTCGTAATCAGTTTGTTCGATTTCATTAAATATTAAAAAGTTTTATATAAATGTGTGAGACTATGGTCAATCTTGTTATAGCCAGAGTAACTATATTAAATTATGTTAAATGGGGAGGGGGATTAGTTTGCTGTCTACACGGTTGATAAAAATTATTTTTTTAAGATAGAAAAAGTTTAAATTCTATGCCTGAAAAACTTTTAATCAAGTATGCTGGCGAGATCATGAGACCTGTAGACTTGAACAAGTATCATATATCCTCACCTTTTATATCGTAAAGGGAATTTCCTTATGTAGACTTTAATATTTAGAATCTAAGTTCAATTTGCAAAACTAATTGGCTAGATGTGTGGTTGAAACTTTTAATTTCAATAGCACAACGTTTTTACCGAGAAGAGCCAATGACAAAGCGGCACATCTTTAAGAATAGTAACGATTCATTGTCTTTATGAATCGTTACTCCTTTAAAAATAATAAAATTGACTCTGAGCTTTAAGTGTCGTGAGAAGCAGGGATTAAACCTAGACGTGGGGCGAGTTATATTTTTTTCAGTCTAAAATCTTCATTTAAAATTTATGCTTAAATCAGTAAAATAGAATGGAATATACCCAATTTTAGTCTTACTATTGAATTTACGGTTTAAAGCTACTGTGAACATAAAACGTTTGTGCGAAAAGTTCGGAATTGCACGATGAGTATACAGATATGGAGGAAAAATGATTATGTCTTTCGCGAAACTTTTTTGAAAATAATTATATAATTCAGTAATAGATTAAACTATGCTGTTTCGGTCTTAGGAGTCAATGGGGTCATCTTGCTGGCGAGCGACACATCGTCGAACATAACGGAGCCAATGAGAGTTATTGAGGGTGTGGTGGGGTACTCTAAATTACCTGGTCATTCCCCTAGAATTTCGGCCTATAGATAACCTCGTCCTACTAAATACAATACTTCTGCGATCAACAGTCCGAAATAATATAAGGTATAATTGTAATATGAAGGGGTGATACCCATTGCGAGTTACCTTTATATTGGTTCCCTCATCCATAAGTCATTTATATAGTAATTTATCCCTATAATAAGGTATACGGGAAAGAAAATTAATGGTTAATGTTGAGAAGTTATTAAAATGATTTATATTATTATAATTTAGATAGTAAATATATAAGGTAGTGAGTTATAATAATAGTAATATATATGACTATATGATGCTTGAGATTATATATTTATAGTGTATATATTAAAATTATATAGGTTATATTAGAGTAGTAATTTAATATAACCTGATGAAGGTATATGATAGATAATCAGTAGTGAGACGATAGGTAACATACAAGACTATTAGAACTTCAACGTCTCCTGCAAACTCTCCCCAAGTAAGAAATGGTGGGTTTAGGACTGTGATAGCAGCCGCAATAATGCTTTTAGAAATAGGTTAAGTGATTAAAAAAATGTAATACTGACCCCAATGCTGTTCGAATAAGTAATATGCACCTACCTATACCATGTGCCCTTTTACATCTTTTAGTGAGAAACTCGTCGCAGTCAGAAAACCCACACTAGAGCTTCACAAAGGGACCGAGTCAATGTGGGGGTTCATCCTTCGGGAGATTAGGCCTACTAGGAGAGGGTTTGAGCAAGCATCCGAGTGTAGCCGCCTCCATGCACAAAACCCCCCGCCATCACTCATTTATGGCAATTGCAGCAAGACTTCCATGCACTGCCTCTGCCTAAAATTCACATTTCTGCATCTTCCAGGCATTCCTTTACTGACTCATCCACTTTTTCTTAGGTCTTCATTGCCATTGACGTGTTGGAAATGATTGGTGCTAAGCGGCGGAGCCGTCGATTCCTAGCTAGCTATTTTTCTTTGACTCACGGAAGTGATCTTGGATTCGAGAGAGAGTATGCTGCACCGAAACCTAGGAGCAATGTCGCGTGCCGCTTAAGCACGAGACGGATTTGTTTTCAACCATCAACCTGCCCAATAATTACACCAACTAGTCTATTCCCTGGGCATGGCACTCAACCATCAACTGGCACCACACCTGCCTCAAACCGGCGATTTGATCACTCTGGTCACTTAAGCCGCCCTCAACTCCCCGCACAACTCCAAATCCTGGCGGTTGTCCATGGCAACACGTATATTTTTTTAAAAAATACTGCTCTATGAATTTCAAAACTTATGCAAGAGCCACACGCGCAATTCTTCTTATTACTCTAATAAGCAGCAATAAAACAAGAGATATCGGCATTTTGATCTTGCCACTCTCTCCTCTTGAAATATCAAACTTCCTAAAAAATAGTACAACTTATAGTGCCTGTTCGGTATAACACGAATTGTAAATGAAATATTTTTACCCAACTATTTGATATAGATATTTCCTGTAGTACGGAAATTGCGCTAAAACCGTTTAAAACACTTATAAGCTTCGTATCAATCAGTACTCCGTCCTCTTAAATTCAGCAAGTCCAGAAATCCTCCAATTCTCATTGTTGTCCCGTTCTCACTAAAACCCTTTTCTCTAAAAACTTCTAATAAAAAAGAATTAACACATCAAATTTCGTTGCTGAAGCAGAGGAATTTAAATCAAGAACTGCTCACATAAAACTAAAAATCTTATGCACGTCTACGTCGAAGATTTGATTAATTCTCGAGAGAAATGCGAAATTTCAAATTGTATCTCAAGTCAATATGATCATAGGATCCTGCTAACGAGTAATAAAGGGATATTTTTACATACTTTTATGGTTTTTGAAGGAAGTTCATGGAAGAAATAACAAAAACAATTAAGGAACTTTCTTCAGAATATGGAAAAGATAAATATCTTTTAACAGACATCCTTAAAGAATTTAAACTGCAGAAATAAAACAACCTTCAACATCCAAGCACCTCTGTTTAAAATCATGAATACTCATTTAACATCAAATAGTAATGATGATACAGAAATTGAGCTTTTAAAAAAAGTGTTTTGGATGAAATAGCAAAAAAATTATCAAAAAGAAAAAAGGATAATTTCGAAGTGATCCTTTAATGTGTGGAGTGAGACCGAAACATGAAATTCGAAGAAGTTGAATGATGATGGTTTAAGAGATATATTGTCATGCCCATGGGTCTACGTCACCGTCTATATCACTACATTAGTAAGAAAACGATATACAACTTTTCCAGCGATGCTGGATTAATTTATGAAGAGAAAATGAGATGTAATGATTTAGAGCAGAGTATGAGAAAATGCAGAAAATTGTTACTCCTTAAATCTAACTTGCCGATTATACTAAAATTCAATTCCAAACGCGAATAACTAAATGAGCACCTTTCCGTCGGATACTTTCCAGTTTCCACAGGGTGGAGGATGGGGGAAAAGTGGATGGTTTGTACCTTCCCACCCAATCCTCAATAACTCTCATGTGGGCCACGTTTTGTGTCTAGGACGAGTGAATGTTCTCGCCCTGTCACAGCAATACCCATGGAGTCAAACCAAAACCCTACAAGACACTCTAACTGCTA
>JABUQX010109405.1:0-2500 GCA_015478945.1 Trachelipus rathkii
GCCAAATGTCTCATTTGAACCGATGGAGGATATCAACCTCTTAAATATGTGCAGAACTTCGAAGTTCTAATTTTGAACAAGATATTAGCTTTTCTTGAAAAATAATAATAATAATAATAATAAATAATAATAATAATAATAATATAATAATAATAATAAATAATAATAATATAATAATAATTATAATAAATAATAATAATAATAATAATAATAAAATAATAATAATAATAATATAATAACAATTATAATAATAATAATGCAATAATAATAATAATAATAATAATAATAATAATAATAATAATAATAATAATAATAATAATAATAATAATAATAATAATATAATAATACTATAATAATAACTGATAAAATAATAATAATAATAAATAATAATAATAAATATTATGTAAAAAATTAATAGCAATCATAATAACATAGATTGTTCAATTATTTTTTATATATAATATATATATATATAATATATAATATATATATATATATATAGTATATAGAGACTGAGATAAACTAAAACGAAGCAGTATAATAAATATAAATATATATATATACTGTATATATATATATATATATATATATATATATATTTATATATATTATATATATATATAATATGTGAACGTCTAAGTAATAAACATATAATATATATATATAATATATATAATATATATATATATATATATATATAGAGAGAGAGAGAGAAGAGAGAGAGAGAGAGAGAGAGAGAGAGAGAGAGAGAGAGAGAGAGACAGGGGTTTCAAGGGGGTCAACCCCCCCCCCCCCCCCCGAAATTATTTAACCAAAATTTTTAGATGGCTTATGTCTCTTAATTTTAATTTTTAATAATAATAAAAATAATATTTAAGCAAAGCAAATTAAGAATATATATTAATAGAAATGAGGAAAAATATTTGTTGTACGTGAAGATTTCTTAGATTAAGTGTCTTTTGAAAGCATTAAAGGAGAAACTCTAACGGTGGTAATTACTACGAACGTCGAAATAAATAGTGACTTTCTGACTGGACAACGATTGCTGAAGTAATTGGGAAATCTTTTAGAGGTGTTGAATCCGTGGAAAATATCCAGCGGCGTTATATGCTCATTGCTAATCACATCTACGTAAAGTACAACACTTTAGAAACTTTATGACAGAGTAACGCAGCTAGATACTATTCTAGATTGCCAATACGGACTACTATTTTAGTTTAAAAAATAGGAAACATTTTCCCATACACATAAAAAACAAAACTCATACAAATGGGCAGAACAGGGTGGGTGAAAAGTAAGGATGGATTGTAACAATCTAGAAAAATTTTTAAAGTATTTGTTGAAACTTTAAAGAAACTTGAGTGGATCAAGATATTAAACCTTCTTAAAAAAAAAAAAAAAAAAACAGATTTTTTGACGTTTGTAATCTATAACAAATTTGTTATAAGTTTATATAATTATGATTTCAAATTTATTCTCATACATTCTTCCATCATGTACTGCATTGCAGTCTCCATTATTAGTGATGGAATGCCTCTAATCTAATGAAATGTAATGTTGTCTTAAGGATTTTTCCAGGCGAACATCCGAGGAAACATTTCCCAACGATTGTTGGAAGTTGCAACACAACTTTTCTTGCTTTCTGTTAATGAAAGAAATGAGAATGTCTCATGTGAAGAATCAATGTAAAATGAAAAAAAAAAAACAAAAAACAAAAACAAAAAAAGAGCAATTGCAATATCTTTTTTTTCTTTTTTTTCTTTATTTTTTTTGAGATTGATTTTGTTCGAAAAACAAACTTATGTAAAGAGGGCAAGTGTGAGTCATATTCCCATAATTTGCTAATGCTTTTGTAAAAGTCCCCCACGAACCATCAATTACATCCAAATCTATTAAAAAAAAAATCCTCTTTATAGCTGATGTTCTTTCCTCATCTGTGAAACTATTACCAATTGTTAAGGCAATTTTAGCCATTTACATCATTGCAATAATGAAGCTAGTCCCAAAATGGTCGACAGGGAAAATGATCGACAGGTCAAATGGTCGAAAATTTGTATAAAAAAAAAAAAAAAAATAAAAAAAAAAAAAAAAAAAAAAAATATATTAAAAAAAAAAGTTATTATTTAGAGTTTCTCTAACAAGAATCCAAAAAAAAAACTAACCTGATCTAACCCAACCTGACCTAACCTAACCTAACCTAACCTAACTTAACCCAACCTAACCTATCACCTAACCTGCAACCCATAACCTAACCTTACCTCCTAACCTAAGACTAACCTAACCCTTAAAACCTACACCTAACCTAGACCTACGCCTGCGCTGGGCTGTAGGGGGAATTTTTTTTTATCTCGAATCGACCATTTGACTTGTCGAGCATTTTCCCTCTCGACTATTTGGGCTACTCCCCCTCAAAATGTGTACTCCAAGAAAAAATCTTTCTCTACTCTGAAAAGGCTCAAAACACTTTGTATATTCTATACAGGAGAAGAAAGCCTAACAG
>JABUQX010109405.1:7500-15925 GCA_015478945.1 Trachelipus rathkii
ATATATATATATATATATATATATATATATATATATATATATATATATATATATATATATATATATATATATATATATATATATATATATATATATATATATATATATATATATATATATATCGGAGTACCTACTACTGGGCTTTTGGTATGTAGGGTATATCCCATGACATTTGAATGCCCAATAGTTAGCCTTTCTCTTTTGCGTTCATATCCACGCTCTTCTTACAGACAACACCTTACAGACAACACCTTATATCCCTGTGTGGGGAGAAAGAATTCCCAAATCGTATGTTCTGTGTGTCATAGATGGTGACTAAAAGGACAGTGGTAGTGGGGTTCGCTACCCACTACCACTTATCTCTTGCCAGGAATGCTAATGAATGCCTCGAAGAAAGTCACGATCGTCTTAAGCGACTTTCTACCTTTCAGCGAAAATGTGTGAATCATATGGGTACATGGAATGTCAAAAGGATAAATGATGAGGAGAAGAGGTGAAAGGTGATGGATGTATTTAGAAAGGGTAAATTTGACTTGCTCGCTGCGATTGAAACAAAGATGAACGGAAGCGGTGAAGATGAAGTGGTGTGGTGTGAAATGTGTGTGCTGGGGTGGAAAATAATGAGACGAGGAGAGAAGGAGTTGCAATTCCGTGTGACCTGCCGCACAGAGCTATGGTGGATTTTGTTCGTGTGAGAACTAGAATTCTAATGGTTAAATTTAAAATTCAAAAGGACAAGGTATGTATTTGGTTATGCATATGATCCATCTGAAGGTGATGTTGAGGAGAGTGCGATTTTCTAAGATAATCTGAATGATGTTTTGGATAGGGTGAGTAAGTATTTCAGATTCATTGTGTTGGATGACATAAATGTTTTTTTTTTGTTTTTTTTTTGTTTTTTTTTTGTTTTTTTTTACAGATAAGTACACCACACTCTCACGGGCAGAGCCCTAATCGTAGATAGGCGGGTGTCCTCGATTTACGTCTCGAGCAGAGACGGAGCAAGAATAAGGCGAGAGAATCCTCACATTCTCCCACCGCACCAGTTGCGAACTCTGGGACCTCACTTGGTTTGGCGAGCTGCTCTAAACTGAGCTAACCGGTGCGCTTTTTTATCAGTAAATAAATATGAAAGTACAAAATATATATATATATCTTTATCTATATATTATATATATATTATATATATAATATATATTATATAATATATTATATATATATATTATATATATACAAATACATACATACATACATAAAAATACATATATATTCATACATAATCATATTATTATTATCATTATTATTATTAATATTATGCCAGACACTATTTTAACACTAAAATACACTTATTTTAAACCAATAAGATCACTAACTATTTACTATATTTCCAATATTTATTAATTATGCTAATGCACTTTTTAATGGATAATTTGTTATGATATTGAGTAACTTTCACCATAATCATAAAATTATTCACCATATTACACTTTATTCATTGGGTCACCATTATCACAAGTATCACTATTATTATTAATTCATAATATCTTACATTAATAAACACTGATTCCTTATTATTAACATTATGCCAATATCAAAAGTATCACTATTATTATTAATTTGGTATATGGTATATCACCACCATTTGCGAAAAATATTAATGTGATAGAAGGGGGTTTTCGGCACCTTGCTACCAGTGGAAGAGAATTTGAAAAAAAATTCTTCATATGATCAAAAAGGGAATGGTATAAGAGGTTGGCTTTGGGGCGTGACGGGACGAAAAATGAGAACTTGTAGGAAGGTGATTGATATTTTTTTTTTATTTTTCTGTGAGGGAGAGAGGTATGTGCGTAAGTAGTACTTTATTCTTCGGGCACAAGAGTAATTCATAAGTATAAGAGAGTTGGTGTAGGTGAGATGGTAAATGGAAGTGAAAAGTATGATTGATTTTGTATCGGTGAAAAAGTAGATGTTGAAGTACGTGATGGATGTAAATCAGTGAGGAGGATAGGGATGAGATCGGATCATTATGTTGTTTTATGCAAGATTGAGATGTGGGGGCTTGGATGAAGAGGAAGGTGATAAGGAAGGAAGAGGGAAGAATTAAGAGTGAGAAGTTAAGTGAACAAGGTACTAAGGATAAGTTTTAAGAGTGTTTTGCAAATAAACCAATTGAATGTGAACAAGATGAAGCTGAACAAATCTGGTGGCAAATGAAGCAAGCAGTTGGTAGTAGGGCAAGAGAATTATATGAATGTGTTAAAATAGTAAGAAAGTAAAAATGTTAAAAGTGAGTGGTGGAACGAAGAGGTCACGCAAGCGGTTAAAAATTAAAAAGAGGCGTGTTTAAATGTACTAAAAGTCAATGATGAGATTTAGAAAGAAAAGTATTTGGAATTATATATGAGGAAAAAAGGAAGACTAAAAGTTGAATACGTAGGAGAAAAATGAGGTAAATGAACAGTTTGGATGGAAGAAGAATGGGGACTTGCAAGGGAATAGGAAGCTCTTCTGAAAGAAAGCGCGAAAGGTTAAGATTAAGAATAAGAATAAAGGGAATCTGCATAGAATAATAAATAGGGATATTGCTTTCGTAACTGAGGAAATGGATGCGAGTAGAGTGTGCAGGAAACACTACGAAAATCCGCATAGCATTGGCAGCAACGAAGAGGTGATAGAGAAGGTGTGTGGGTTTGATGGCGCAAGAAGGAATAGGTATTTTGGGGAATGAGGTTAAATACTAATGAGGAGGTAACGGGTAGAGTGAGAAAGTTGAAGAATGTTAAATTTGCGGGCATAGATGGAATTACTGGTGAAGTGATCAAGAATGGAGACGAGATGGTGATTAATGGATTTGGAAGTTGAGTAACAAAGCATTTAGGGAGAGTATAGTCCCGATTGATTTCAGGACATCAGTAATGTTACCCTTATATAAGGGTAAGGGGATAAGGGGAACTATAGGAACTATAGGAAGATTAGTTTATGCAGGTGTAGTGGAAAATATATGCTAGTATTTTGGTGGAAAGGGTACCTCGAGTGACTGAGGGAGTGATTGGTGAAGAACATGTTGCATTTAAAAAGTGGTAGTAGATGAGTTGATAAAAGTTTTACATTGAAACAAATGATTGAGAAAATGAGAGAGAAGAATAATAAATTATATTTAGGTTTTATGGCTTTTCAACAGGCGTATGATAAGATTAATAGAGAAGCTCTGTGACAGGTGTTAGTGATGTATGGTTCTGGTGGTAGGCTCCTGAATAGAATTAAAAGTATATATGACGATAGTGAAGCGTGTGTAAAAATAAATGGAATTGAAAGTCATTAGTTTAATGTTAATGACAGAGTGAAGTAGGGATATGTTTTGTCTTCTTGATTATTTAATTTGTATATGGATAGGGTTATGAAAGAATTAGAGGCAAGGGGCAGGGAGTGTTAGAATGGTGGAGAATGGAAGAGAGGAGAGGGTGGCTACTTATTATATGATGATGATGATTTGGTTTTGTGTGGCGAATTTGGAGAGTTTGAGAGGGTTTGGTATGGGGTTTTTGGCGAGGTGTGTAAAAGGAGGGGGTTTGAAAATAAATGAAAGATTAGAGTAAAGTTATTTTAGTGAGGAGAGTCCGCGGTGTGAAGTTATGTTAGATGTTGAGTTTAAATATTTAGAATATATGTTGAATAAAAAGGGAACGGATCATGCAGAGTGTAGTAGGAAAGTTGTGAATGGTAGGAAGGTGGCTGGCGTAATTAAACCCTTGGTGGGTGTAAAGGGAATAAGTCTTGTGTTCACTAGGGTTTTGCATTACGTTACCTGTGTTAACGTATAGTAGTGAAACATTGGTTTGGAATAAGAGGTATAGATCTAAGGTACAATGTGTTCAATCTTAGGGGCGTGCTATGTGTGAGAA
The DNA here is from genome assembly GCA_015478945.1 of Trachelipus rathkii. NCBI lineage: Eukaryota > Metazoa > Arthropoda > Malacostraca > Isopoda > Trachelipodidae > Trachelipus > Trachelipus rathkii. Next base: position 11,403 of record JABUQX010109405.1, read on the forward strand.
GAATTGATAAAATGAAGAATGAACGCATTAGGGAGCTTTGTGGTGTGAAGAAAGGGGTAAATGAGAGAATAAACGAGAATACATTGAGATGGTTTTGCTCATTAACCAATTTTGATTTATGGATTAGCAAAAAGCCAAAAAGCCAGAGCCAATTTCATGGTCAAAAGTCCAAAAAGCCAATAGTCAAAAAGCCAGTGGCTTTTTGGCTAATTGGCTTTTGTGCCAACCCTGGTTATAATAATTACAAATTGGTCTAAATTTATTAGTTTTTTTTTCCAAATTGTGGCAGCCTTTTCTTTTGCTCCTCATTTTGCAAATAGTTTCGATTAAATTGTTGTAGCTTCCATAATAATGATTGCTTCTTGGGAAAAGAGGTACCTATGGTTTCCTCAGATCCTATATTTCATTCTGGGAAAGTTTCATATTCTAAATTGACCAATTTAAATTGTTTTGACGTGTTAAAGGTCAATAAAGTTTTATAATCAAAATTTTCGATATTTTTAGGGTTTTCTGTTGTCCACAATTTCAATTTCGATATCATTTTGATCAGAAAGTTGCGCTGTATCTTCTGATACATATTATTGCACTAGTACCTAGTTACTAGTAATAATTATTATTTAATTTCCCATGGGAACATTGGATTTCATGTTTGCAACAAGATTTTCAATATTATATTTATGCATTATATATTATTATTTTGGCTTCCTTATGATATTTGCTTTGATAATTTTAATATGAATTAATCAAATTGGATTTTTTTTTATTAAAAATACGTATTGGAAACCGCCTCGTGGCTGTTTCGTTTCACATAAATAGGTCGAGTCGTCGATCGGAGCTCACTCTTATCATAATATACTGCCTTGTTATGAGTTAATTTCGTTTTGCTTGTGTTCCGATCTGTGACGTTAAGAACTTCATCTACCAGATCATTTATTATTGCAGCCAAAAGTAGTAATTAAAAAACTTTGGACAGTCCTTGTTCCTCAAATGAAGGCTATGCTACCTTTCCCAATTTAGTACCTATTTCACAATGGATAACCTTCCGGTAGGGTCAACTAAGTCTTCTTTTTTATTGCTAGTTGACGGAAGCACTGAAATTTTTTCCCCAGCTTTGGTTTTTTTACGTATAAGAAGAGAAAAGCTACTGTCCAAAACTGGACATATTTAGGATTACTAACTCCTAACCTTTATTTCAGCAATTAACCACCCTTCTTCCCTTTTTCTCAGGTATTATTTATGGAACTTTTAAGGCCATTATTCATTTCGCGGATTAGTTAATTTTTAACGGATATATTGTACCGAAAACAGAAAAGGGTCTCTGCATGTTTGTTTTTGTCTATTTGGACTTAATCGAAGTCCTAGTGGACTCGATTATCGCCTTTTCGTAGCAATATTCCCAATTGTTTAGCTTCCACTTTATTGTTTCGTTTTTTTCAGACCCCACGCTAATTGCCATTACTTGTTTCTGTCACAGGTATGGTAATTTCTGCGGCCTGTAAAGAAACAATTCTACTAGATTGGCATTTAGAATTTTTTTTATTCAAGTCCAGTAAAAGCTAGAACATCGATAGATATTGTCGTAAGCTATTGATGGTTAGTTTTTTTTCTTTGACTTTTAATTCTTGTTCTTCAATTGTGTTTTCCATATGATCTATAAAAAGTAAACAGAGTCATACGAGTTTAATTTTGTTCACAAAAATCGATGATAAACTTTTTTTCATTTTTTCATATAAAAACAGCATTTAAAATATGCAATGTACACAGTGTAACCAAAAAGTTTTTTTTTATCTAAATAGATACTAATCGATCAGAAAAACATCGATAATCGTTAAAAAATAATTGTAGAATTGAAATATCAAAGTATTGATAATATTATCGAAACCCAATTCGTAATCAGTCATAAATGTGTCATTTGAGACTGCATCATCCTGGCAACGATTAGTACGGATCGAGTAAGAGTGGGAAGAGTTTATATTTATTTCAACAGAGAAAAGGTTGGGTAAAATGAGGTTAAATCTTTCTGACATTTCAACTATTATTATTATTATTATTATTATTATTATTATTATTATTATTATTATTATTATTATTATTATTATTATTATTATTATTATTATTATTATTATTATTATTATTATTATTATTATTATTATTATTACTATTATTATTATTACTAATATGATCTTTATTATTATTATTATTATTATTATTATTATTATTATTATTATTATTATTATTATTATTATTATTATTATTATTATTATTATTATTATTATTATTATTATTATTATTATTATTATTATTATTATTATTTAATAATAATATTTAATTTCTTGCATTTAAAATAACTTTGAAATCTTGAGGGTAATTTAAAATGTTGACCTCCTGGAGCGGTTCAAGTGAAACATTTTGTCATCCAGGTTCTGAAATTTCAAAATTTTGCAAAATTGCTCCCATGAACACGAAAAGCTCCATATTAGCCATCGATTCCCCAAGGCAAACTCTTTTTCCTAAAAAATAATATATATATATATATATATATATAGTAGTTATAGTATATATATATATATATATATATATATATATATATATATATATATATATATATATATATATATATATATATATATATATATATATATATATATATATATATATATATAACACTCACCAACCCCTAAGTAGGACGATTTAACACCCTGTCAAGCAGACCCAAGGAGGAAGGTCTTTGGTAGCTTGGGCCTAGCGGCTAATCCTCTGGCTGGCCAGCCTAATAGTAGCAAGTAGCAAGCACGCTACCAATGTACTCATTAACGTCTGAGTGGGACGAAGCTAGAGAAAATAGAGAATAACTCACATTCTCTCTCTCCAACCCAGTCTCGAACCTGGGCCCCCTCGCTTGCTAGGCGAGTGATCTACCAATGAGCTAGGAGCGCTATATATACAGGGTGATTCAGAATTATGGTAAACATTTTTGGTAACTGATAAGAAATGCAAAAAATAAAGGTAAAAGTTCCTATAAAGGTATGACGTAATGTGCTTAGTTTTCCGTCTGGCTGTATGTATGTTTTTTTTTGCTAAATATTTTGTATCTACGAAAGCAAGTAGGTTACAAACCCTATATTTGGGATGAGTACTGTTGTGTGTAGTGCTAATGACGACAAAAAGAAGTATCAAATTTACTATAAATTTAAAAATGGCTTCCGTTAAAAGTATTTGAGGCGATATTCCATGAAAGCGGATGACATTTTAAAATGTTAAAGAACCAAAAAACACCTATTATTGTACGCAGAATCAAATGATATAACATTTAATAAATTATGACTATTAATAATCGAGAATGTAAATTTTAGTAATTGGAAACATCTCATTTAAATAATAACAACTCTTCCACAAACAGCTACTCCTTCCATTAAAAATTTCAGCACATTGTTGACCAAAACAATCAACTACTGTATACAATGGATGCACTGTCTGTTTGTGTTCCGCATTACAATGTAACTCATTGACTGTGTGTGTCTCTTACGTGTTTCTATCGTTATTAAATATGGATCGTAATTACCACGTGTATTTATACTCTGAACTAGCTGACATGCATCTAATGTATGGGATGGCACGCTGTAATAGTTCTGCAACAAGACGTTTGTACCAAGAAAAATATCCCGACCGAATTTGTCCAAGCGCGAGGTTTTTTGCCACTATTCATCAACGCCTGTCTCAAAACAGGGTATTTGCAGTCCAAAGAGCACAATACAATGCAGTCAGACCCCGATCTACTAGGACTGTTGATTTAGAAGAATTAGTTCTTAATGAAATTTCTGAGCATCCTGAAAAGCACGCGAGAATTGTCACTACAGTTTAATTCAAACCAATCTAGTATTTAGAGGTTACTACACGAGCAACAGTTACACCCGTACCACGTCCATCAGGTGCATACTCTATTGCCATGTGACTATGGTCCTCGTGTTGTTATTTGTCAATGGTTTTTGAACAAATGTATTGACCCAAACTTTCTAACGAAGGTTTTATTTACCGACGAGGCTCACTTTACAAAAACAGCTATCGTTAACGTTCATAACGAACACATTTGGGCAGACGAGAATCCTCATGCCATTAAACAGAGTCGTTCACAACATCAATTTTCAGTAAACATTTGGGCAGGAATTTTACATGATCATGTACTTATGTTCAAGCTTCCCCCCAGTCTTAATGGCATAATCTACTTAAACGTTTTTGAAACATGAGCTCCGTACCTTGTTTGATGATGTACCTCTTCAGTTGGCCAAAACATGTGATTTATGCATGATGGGTCTCCTGCACACTTTAATGCTGCAGTTCATGAACACCTGAATGAGACCTTCCCAATCAATGGATAGGTCGAGGTGGCCCAGTTCTGTGGCCAGCAAGGTCACCAGACCTAAATCCTTTGGATTATTACCTTTAAAGACCTTAATATACTCTTCTCCAATCGACACTGTTGAAGACCTACGATTAAGGATTATGAACGGAATTGAAACGTTTAT
>JABUQX010109406.1:0-35000 GCA_015478945.1 Trachelipus rathkii
CTATCTCTTAAACAGTATCAGCCTAGTTTTAAGCTAAACTGTTTTCTTTTCTTTTTATGTTTTCGACTTTTAATCTGTTGATTTTTGCTTTGCTTTATTATTAGAATGCACTAAAACTATAGCGCGTTTATTTTTTATTGTGTGAAAAGCGAATATTTACGTGCTAGTAGCCAGGGCCTATCTGCTTATTTTCCAAAGGTGTATTAATTTTCCACTGAACGGATTTTTATTTTTTAATTTTTTTTTTTTATTATAGTAAATTTTTTTTGGCATAACGGGTTTATTTCTTTTTTGTAGATGCATTTAAACTTAAGGTAACCAATGAGTCTTTTCCTCTCCACGGCATAGCCTACTTATTCTAGTCTAAGCCTTCCAACGAAGAAAGTTACGATCTGCGATCAAACCAAAAGTTGATGTTAGGTTTCGTCTTCATTTATTCTATTCTAACAAAGATATTGTTTCTATATATTTTATTAGATTATTAAAATATTTACAGTAAGTTTATAACTTACTATACTATGCGTGTTCGTACGCGCTATTGTTTTTATCTACTCTACTCTATTTGCGGCTAGAAATCAAAAAGAACAAAATAACATGTGACATGGTAATCTTTGAGGGGCACCCACCCACCTCCTCTTCACACTATGGCAATTTCTTCCTTTGTCCATATAATTAGTAATTATTACAAAGTATACACATCATAAATATCAAACAGTCTTTTAATAACTAATTATTACATGAATCCATTTGTTGAATCTTAATCAAATATACTACATCTATATATTAATAATATAATATATTATAAATATATAAATACTGATATATATCACTAGATATGCAACAAATTGGACTTCATTAGAGAATGCGAACTCGAAAAGTACTTTGTATATGTTTGACTATACAAGCTTTGGAAAACTTACGCATATTGGCGAGAATGCCATAAGTGAAAGTTGTTAACTGGTTGGCAAATTGCTCCCTCAAATATTTACCATGTCACCTATTTCCTATTTTGTTTCTTCTTATTTCTAGCCCGCCAAATAGAGTAGAGAGTGGATAAAAACAATAGCGCGTACGACGCACGCATAGCATAAAGTTTATTAAATCTTCTTGTAATAATTTAATAATACAATTAAAATAATAATACGAAAAATATCTTTGTTATGCCCGTGACATAAAATAAAGGAAAATATAAAATTAAACGTTTAATTAAAAAGAAATCTATACTTTTTCGTTGGGAAGGCTTAGACCTAGAAGAATAAGTCCTTCCACGGTGGTGATTACCCAGAGTGACGAAAACAAACGAATAAAAAACATACAATAAAGTAAATAAAATAAAATTACCAATTTGAATAGTAATAGATAATACAAAAAAAAAAATTAAAAATAAATTTCAGTGAAAAATTAATTACACTTGTTGAATAAATAAGCCAGTATAGGACTAGGCTACTCACGCACGTAAATGCGTTCAACAATATAAATATTAATGCCATAAGTTTTATGGCATTCATAAATAAAAAGCAAGAAAAAAAAATCTACAGATATAAATGAAAAACTAAATAATAAAGGAAAGTTTTAAGTAAAACTTAGGCCTAGACTGAGTTTAAAGAGATAGGCCACTGAACTAATCTGTCATTCTTCGTTAGGGCTAATAGAGTAAGCTACAACTATTATTGTAGCAACAGGCCTATTTTTAAAAAGAATGTGCTTTTAATAATGTTTTTTTTAACAATTTACAAAATTAGCCTACTTGGGTAATTTGTGTATTTAAAGTGAGTCAAGTGCTTTTACTACAAAATAACAATAAAACAGTAAAATAAGTTTTTAAAGTTATGTACAATAGGAAAATAGAAAACAAAAAAAAAGAAAAAAAAAAAATAATCGAAAATAAAATAGAACGACGTCCACAACTCTAATACCTCTATTGGTGAGAGCTGATCGAGTCGATTCTCGCTCCCATCACCGAACCAACACGAAGAAAAAGTCATCTTCGGCCGCCCGCCCGTTATTAATGTCCGAACTCGAGGATTTAAACAGCGGGAGACTGACTGTGAACAGTTTACATGACGTAGAGTGGAGCAACACGGCTCAGAAACGATGCATGTGCCGCCTTGCCGCCCGGGCTGCGTCCGGCTTCTGGAAACGCAGACTTTATATAAAGTTCTAGTACGGTCTTTCAAATTTAAAAAGCTTCTTTACAGAACGTGAAGTGTTTGAGGATTAAGAGATGCAGTTACTAACACACATGGAGAGCAACTATCTTCCTACACCACAGATCATTTCAAAATTCAAAGAAATTCATTTTAAGTAAGAAAATTATGAATCTGTTTTAAAAATAAATTTTTTTTTTGCTTAAACAGGTTTAGTATAATTTTGTTTTTGAGTAGTTCTACTTTATCGAAGTTACTGTTTTTTAATAATATACATACAATAATAATAATAAACCATGTACAAGTTTTATTTATCCCAGGTCTAGTTCTAGAGCAGATTGGCACAAAAAAGATCAAATATTAAATCAACTGATTTTTTACGTATTTTTTTTTTTATTAAAAAATCATTATTTTTTTTTTTTTTTTTTTTTTGACTCATTTTTTTTTAATTATAATTAATCCCTAGATATTGACCTAAATGATAGAGTATATTTCATCTACCATAATAAGTAAATTCATCGTCAATGTCGTTTAAAAATAAATTAATAAAGAATATACATAAAATAGTAGTAATCACAAATATCAGAATAAAAAACATTAGTATATATGATATATATATATATATGATATAGATATATAATATATATATATATATATATATATAGTATAATATATATATATGATATATATTACCCTTTTATTTTCCAGCAGGGTGTTACTTATTTTTATTCATGACTCGTGTATAACCTAATGGTAGCATCTGATTTCGCCTTTTGAAGTGTAGCAAATAATTGGTCTTATATTTTATATTTTTCAGATTCGGACAAATGAGAAAGATTGGCATAAAGAAAAAAATGTGAACACAACTTCAGGATATGAAACAATGTTCTTCTAGTTTCTTAACTTTTACTTATATGAATAAATAGTAAAATATTTCTTTTATTCAGAATCTCCTTATCCAAAATTATATAATAAATATTCTTAAAATTATTTTTTTTATATCTTCATCATCTATTCACAAAATATTATATGTTTTTCTTAATAAATAAATGTCCTTTTCTTACAAATAAAATCTTCTTAAAAATACATATAAATTTCTTCCTTAAAAAATATAAAATAGTATTCGTAAATGCTTAAAAATGTAATAAACAATCTTCGTGAAGTAAATAGAACGGCTGAGTGAGAGCTATCAAATCATAGATTATATGCATAAAAGTTCTTAAGTGAGAGAGTATTTTCAATGTTAAAATCGTTACCTGGTAAATGATAATATATTTATGTTCGCTTGTGAACACTCAAGACAATAAGAAATAAATCATAGTTCATTCAGAAGTATCATATAATAACTAATCTACTCTTCTTTCGTAGATTGTAAAGCATATATTTTCAGAGAAAATAGTATCTAAACTATGGACAGCCTTTTCCAAAATGGGCTTGCAAGCTTTCGTTGCGAGCATCTCGTTCAGAATGAAAATACATACATGCATAAAGAGAATTTTCTACATCAAATTCTTCGGTGAATAGATCTAAAATAACACTGTCAACTTCAGGAAACAAAAAGATTAAATCCAAAAACAGTTTAAATAAGACACAGGTTATTTAAAACCTCACTTTTTAAAAATATTACAACAGCACAGCGTTTTTAACACGGCTTCTCACAGCCAAGGTCCAAGCTCTACTCTCGACACTTTCTTTCACACTTTAAAACAATTAATCCTACTCACATTGGAACATAACTTTTTTCACGGCAAATAAAGTCTTCTATTTGGACATACATAATATCTTCTCTATTGTTTTTTTTTAAAACTCTCATAACCATACCTAACAAATTATGTAACTGACAAAGGTCCCCTAGTAAAATAAGAAAATTCTTGGCAATAAATTTTCTTCTTAACGAAATGAATAATCAAGTTATTTTTTTAAGTTAAAACAAAATATTGTCCTAACAATTTCGAAAATTATTATACATTATTTCGATTTTCAATACTTGCATAATAAGAAACAAGTAACCTCCTCTCTTCTAAACATTAAAATAAAAGACTCCTACCATGACACGCATTTCAAGTTCTTGGGGGTTTAATTACTTACAGAAGAGATAATTACATATTAAGCATGCAGTAAACATGCAAATCAACTATGCGATATTCCGGAAGAAATCTCTGTGAAAAGCATGCAATAAGAACACCCAATAAAGAAACCATGAAAAGAATTAGGAACAGGAAGCTTGTTATAAAAGAAGAGTTCATGAATCGGAATGTATCATGGCATAGCAGTACTGTGCAGAGACTTCAAACCCCTTGTTAGATGACGTAAAATTTCAGGGCTACTTCACGAGTCCCCGAACTTTTGATATGGCACATAATAGCATTCGAAAGATCGGCTTCGACTGAGCACGTTCATAGACTACTGTCAGGAGCCACACTATTTCTATCACCAAAAAAACATGAATTAAGAATCTGAAAGAATCTTCAGAAAATCAAAATTAGATCATTACAGTTCGGTTCAAATATTTTGATTTCGATTAAAAACCGGACTATTCTGTACTCTTATAGGGTCTTTAAAAGAAGACTGAGAATACCCTTGAATTATTTTACAGATAGGTGGATATAAAATTCCTCGCAAATTTATTAGAAACAGACAATTTCCTCTCATTACTTCTTCTTGTTGATGCATCTTCCACAGCTTTCATGTGACAACAAAATGTACTTTCTAGAACACTTATTATAATAACTAGAAGATTTAAACAACTTCAGCGAAAAAAAAAAACGGTAAAAGGTTTTTTCGCCATAACAGGTCTGCAAGCAACCTTAAATCATGTCGTCTGTGAAGCGATCTTCCTACCAGTAGCTAAGCATCTGCATGATGATACGATTGCTGACCCATGGACGCCCACAACCTGTAAGGTCCCTCTGCCATCGCTATGTAATTTAAAAGGTCATTTAGGCTGGTTTAACAGCTAAAATAGTAGACACGACTACCTCCTTAATATCTCTTCAATTCGCTTTACCCGTGTTGCCTTGACACACAATTTAGTTTCCAACTCCAAATCCTTTGCTATCTCTCTTATCAAATTAGTTCTCACATCTATTAACTGATCGTGTGTCGGACGAAAATCTGTCTTCCAAATTACAAAAGGACATACATAGTTATCTACATCATACGGTAGACGCTTATTGTAACCATGAAGTACATAGTGGCCACTTTCCCCTATAGATTCATTGAAGTGCTATTTAAGCATAACTGAAACCTAATGGTAAGATAATTGACCAATCGTCCCCCTTCTTCGTTTATGTATGTGCCATAAGGTTAATTTTCAATCTGTAGACTCGGCTTTTCACATTGAGAATAGCTAGGACTTCTCACGTCTATTTCTTCTACTTTAATCCGGATTTTCCACACTTCAAAGGATCACTGAAGTCAGATATATATTCACCACCTCCATCTGATACTAAAATACTGGGACAGCTAGGCAAGTAATTAGATTAGATAACGCATTTGGCATGTGTACACCCCTCCTAGAAGGTATCAAGCTTATCAACTTTACCTTATTGTTGAGAATCTTAAACAAAAAAATTTAGCAACCAGAAACTTTATCAAGTCGGCTAATGGGCCGAATAAAGATCAGTAGTACTGCGTCGAAACGGTGCCATAATGCAGTGGGTACTTAAATTCGGTGCCCCCATAGTGTGGGATATTTCCCCTTCTACTTCACACATGAATACCTCTTGTAAACTGGTAGAGTCCTTGTGTGTCATAACCTGGAAAATATATTCTCTCTTTAATCTTCTTTCGCTTCATATGAACTCATGGTGTCCCGTCCCTAAGGACAATGACCAATAATTCAACAACATAATTATTAAAGAATCTGGTATCTGTCGAGAGATACTTTCTGCTCATAGTTCATAATTACAATAAACCCTTACATAAGCATGTGCGTAAACTGTGAACACACACCATTTCTCTTAACAACAATTTAATATAGGAACTCATCTAGGACACTTCTCGCTGTTCTGCCTTAATAAACAATCGAAGTTAAATTAAATAATGAGTGTGATACATATACATCGATACTATATAATAAAAGAACTTTTCTTAATGGAAATTTTTCTCGCAAAAAATCAGCGGCCAGACATTCTTTTTTTCCTCAATATATAAATTTCAGTTCAAAAAGATTAACACCTTAATAGCCCAACGTGCCAATTTGTGTGATAGATCTTTATTTTAAATATACCTACACCAACGGCTGGAGTGAGCATTAAATACGTTATTTTATATCCAAATATGTGTCCTAAACCTCGTTAAAAGCCCACATTAATCGCCAGGGCTTGCTAAGCATTGGTATGTAGTCTTTTCGGACTACTGCATGTGCGGAGAAGCGAACAGAATTGGGCGAATGTTCGTTACATCCTTTGAGCAATGTAGCCCCTTAGCCCTGATGCTACAGCAATATGTTGAACACTGAAATCTTAGTAAAATCAGGACACTTGTAGTAATGGATCGATACATAACGTTTTTAGCTTATCATACGCTCGTTGCTGCTCTTGCCCCCAAGAGAACGGTACACCTTTACGAAACAAAGACGTTATAGGCTGTGCTAAGACACTAAAATTTGGAACCATGGAACGATAGAAAGATACGAAACCTATGAAAGAACGCGCAGACGTTACGTCTGTCGGCACTGAAAAAGACTTTAAAGCATTAATTTTGATCGGATCTGCCGAAACCCTTTTGAACTTATTTGAAAACCAAGGTACACAAGTGACCTTTTAAAAAAATTGGCCTTCTCGAGTTTCACCTTCAATTTAGCCCTTTTTAACGCTTGAAAAACTAACCCCAAACTGTCATAATGAGACTTAATATCAGTAGAAAACACGATTATATCATCTAGGTAGACTAAGGCATGAATCCCTAAGAGATGAGACAAGGTCTTGAACTTCTCCATAACTTGGCAAAAAACGTTAGCGGCTGTGGGGACATCTCAAAGTAGTCAACTGGTAAAATGACCTCGGGTGACTTGAGAGCAAAGTACGGGCACATAAATGATCCACGCCCCACCGTGTAATAGGTCTGTGATGGAGCATCACAAAGGACACCCCGAGAATTGCCTAACATTGACAATGTAGACTCATGGGGGTCGGCAATTGGTAGCCGGTACCACCTATTTGAATTCATTTCCTATAGTCCAAAACGGACCCGAGGGCGGCGGAATTACTTTCTTGGGAAAATAAGAAGAGAAGTTTGTCGGAGAGCTAAGGTACATGTATTCCCTTCATAAACATACATATCCAGCTGTCATTATTCTGGCAGCGATGAGTCATTATTATAAATTAGCCGTATTAAATATAGTCTCGGGCACCGGTGTAGCTCTAGCTAAACCACTTAGCGACAACTATCTACTCTATCATTACTAAGAGCTATCATTTGTTTTCATTTGTTATGAAAGAAAATCCAAAATTTGTTCATTTTGCGGGGGTCTTTGCAATACACCTAAATCGAATCTTTCTTAGACTAGATAATAAGAACGTCCCTCGTAAACATTCACGGAGTGCCTCATACGTCCGAAAGTACCTTCGGACATTCTATCTTATTTATATTTGCTTCATACGACGAAAAAGAAGAGACTTGCACTCGAAGACATACATTTTTATCTAAAACAATTGTGGACGGACTGTAATTGATACACTTTATTACGATAGTGCCATCGTGCACTGTGCTAAGTACGTTAGCAAACATAATATTTGACAAAGAATTTCTCTCAGAAACAATATAAGAATTTTCGGGAGGCTTCGTCCCGGCTTTTGATTTAACATCAACAGATAAGAGATATGTAGAATAAGGCTCAAATTTCATTGAGTTAGGAAGCAGAAGTTCATAAATTTCGTCGTCTGAAATTACGACTTCCATGGAAAGTTTCACTTCGTGAGTGGTGGTGACAACTGAAAAAAAAAACTAATAATTTATGATGCTTTGGATTGAATGTTGAGAAAGAATCAAAACAGGCTTTGTACCTTTTTATGACAGCAAACACGACTTCTCGTCAAACCTTTACTCTCACACTGTATTTTTACTTATTTTCATTATGAAAATCTAAAGCAATCGGAAGACTAGAAATAATATCAGAACCTAACAACAAAGAACCATTAAAACAGCATTGTTGATTAACAATGACAAAAAAAACATTAAAACAAAAACCTATTGTTTAGAAGCCCTCGCTGAGCTTTACGTCCTAAATTGGGTATACACATTCCCCGATATAGACGCAAGAACTAATTTTAGCCTTTTAATTCACTGATAGAATTTCTGTATCCCTTTACTAACCCCCACATAATTAAACTGCCTGAAGACCACTACATCCGAATTAGCCCTGAATTTCTTTAATAAATCTCATATTCGAGCAGTTATACGTCACCTTAAGAAAGTCAGCTTTTCCCTGATCAAAGGAATTTTTCTTCCACTGTAAATAACGTTCGTGAAAAGCGAATTTGCAACCTTATATTGAAATAATCAACCTCCAGGGCTTATTACGGCATCTTGAGGGCAGATCCGTAACCTCTTCTCAAAAATTTCAATCAAAAAAGACCTCTCATGCACCTGTTTCGCTGGGCGGACCGGAATTCAATCAATAAAAATTTTGCCATGTGCATACGTTGTTCATAGTACGGCTTATTCGATTAAATCTCAAAAAATTCGAACGTTTTATCGTGGAAATTCAACTTCACGGACTCCTATATTGACATTTAACCTTTAATTTGAGTATAGCAGATGATTTGGGTCCAACAAATTGCCTGCGATGCTTGTGCTGTTCATATTTTGGAACTAACGTCGGAGACTGACACCTTAACTATCTCTATTCGGGAGTTTGAAGGGGAAGTTTCTACCGCGATAAATAACTTCCTATTTCCGGACATTATATTATATTTATTAATTTATGCTGTAGCAGTTAAAAACATTGTAAAATGATGATTACGGCCGCTCTGACCTTGTGTAAAACCTTGTTTAGAACTCCTAGAAAATGAGAAGTTGACGAACATATTCCTACTTGAAGTTTCTCTAGTTCAGAAAAGGCCTCGATTACCTTAATCGATCTTCTAAACTTGTGGGATGAGGATTTCCAAACTTGTTTGGCACTCTCTGCGACCACGCATAGTTGAAACAGAGAGAGCAAAAAGGTCCGTAAATACATTGAGACATATGGTGACCTACCCTTTCACACGTCTTGCAAAATACATAACTTCGTGTATCTTGACGTCTCGGAGTCGGAGACTGAGGTTTAGAAAAAGAATAAGCAGCATTATTAACATGACTTCTCACCTTAGGAGAATGATGAAGAGAAGGATCAACTTGATTCCTTCCCGGTTGAGCAGTATAAACAGGAATGGCATTATTAAAACTAGACGTTTTCCCCGAAGAAGATGCAACCTTCCCACTATTAATTACCTGGCTCTTCTTCAGATAGCTTTGTATCTGTTGTGGTATCGAATTGGAAATACAGAACTCCTCATTTAAAATCCTCAAACTGCGGCTTAGCATTAATATATAAAGAAGAAAATAACAACAACCTACGTTGTTCTGGAGAAAAATCCACTCCGTGCAATAGCGAAGACGAATCTAGGAAAATCTGCAATGCTTTTGAGACTCTGTAAGGTACTCAGGCAGTGAGTGGTGAGAGTTCCACTTCACGTCAATGAAATCTTTAAAAGCCTCGAAAGAGCTCTTGGAATTAAGGGGGTCCAGGCATAACAATAAATCAGTCTTGAACTGAAGCCAAGAAGTAGCCTGAAGCAATTCCGGGGTCGATAATATCAGCGCCGAAACATTACCTTCTTTGTGAGAAAGGAAACGGGTATAAGCCCTCAGTTTCTCTGCATCGGTCTAATTCCTTCGTCCAGATAAATTAAAGCTCAACGAAGCAGCAAACCGGTTCAGAACCGCGCCCCCGCCAACAACATCTATGTACACACTATTAAATAGGATGTTAGGCGTGAAATGGGTTAACCTTGTAAAAGTTTCAAGTAGGCCCTAGACAGCTTTCGGGAATGACTGAAAACCTAGAACCAGAAATACTAACTCTAGAAATATACTCGGATTGTGCCCCCACCACTAGGGGGTGAAATCTCTGTTACTCTGTCGATTGAAAAGCACGTTTCTCCCTCCTATCAGAAGCATTAAAGACTGAAACACGTTAAAAAGGAATACAGAATGACAAGAATCGGGACAAAAGCTTGACAGAAAAATAATGACGTACACAAGAAACAAATAGTTCACAACACTGACAAAAAAAAAAAAATCTTCACCTTTGACATTAAGTCAACACTAGGAGGCTTTGTGGAAAAATACTCAAAATAGACAAAAACGGACAATATCACAAAATTGTATTTACGACAGCAGCAATAAGAAAACCAATTTATTGTACAATAGACTACCGAACTAAACAGGATGCCTCTCTTCCAAGCAATGTTCCTCCGGACATCTTCATGAATCGATTCAAAATTTTTATATACCCCGAGGACATTAGCCTCATATATTAAATGCAAGAAATATATAAAAAAAAAAAATAATAAATAAATATTTTTAAATTAAAAAAAATAATCGAAAAATAAATAACTAAGTGTATTAAATATTTTCCCTGAACCCTGTGCCTCCTGTGTGAGACTCTTCAATAACTCCTTCCATAGACTTTAGTTTGATAAAATACTGGAAAACGGTGATTATGTGTTAAAAAATTATAACTTATAAAACTTCAATAGTTATGTTAAAGCATATTATATTATTTATTAACTCTTATTATTTATAAATAATTATATCTTACGAATTTTAGTAGAACGTTATTCAATTGTTTCCCTGTAATATTTAACCAATTGAGCAAAGGCGCATATGTATCGCGCAACCTAAACAATGTGTATGAAAAACCAAGAATTTTTTTTTTATTGTCGCAACGTTCTAAAGTTGTTTTGTTTTATGCAACTTTTAAATTGTTAAGCATATAATACAGTGCAAGTTCTACTTAAATTAGACTATAATCCAAACCTAGTTTATGTTGGGCATTATGATTATACCTTTGTTTCCTCTAATTTGAAAATCGTTAAGTTAAAAAATAAAGAACAGTGCAATATCGTTCTGAAAAGTTCTAAATTAATTTTTGAAACTATCATCTTTAATTGCCTATCTTATGATTCAATGCAAAGGATCTCTGTAATTATTATATTAGTTATTCGAGGAGAGCGGTGGCCGGAGACGATCTTTGGGTAATAAACTGGTAGGTTTCCTAAGCATATTAAAGTTTGCCGAAGAACATTCCAAAAGGTAAAGTACAGTTTAATATTCGTTTATTATGTAATACCATTTTATTTTTAAATTTTAATTTCCCAAGAAGGGAAATGTCATTCTCTGTTCGAGTTGGTATTTATTTTATAATCTAGCATAAGTTATACATATATTCTTTTTATTATCAAAAATTAATTTCAAACTCCAGAAAAGTATTTCCTATTCGATGAAAAATGCATTAGGATATTGCATAGTAGAAAGGTACATGCTTATCCTATGATTAAAGGGATAAGAAAGATCGATATTTTCATATCTCATCAACATCAAATCCAATTGTTATTAAATATTGTATGTATATTCGAATCATTGAGGAATAGTATGGCAGAAGATTGCTCGAAGGCTGAATGTAAATTATAGTGTGAATTTTCTGTTAAATGAAATGTGATTTTAAGGCATTTCCCTATGAAATCATATTATAAAGAAGTGATAGTGCTTGAGTATTGTTGAAGGATGTTATAATAATTCATATATTAACAGCAACTTTATACCAAGTTTTGTAACCAAGTTTGTTAGACAAGTATGCAATCTGCGAATTAGGCTATAGTATTGCAAATTAATAACTATATGCATTGTAAGAATTTAATGGTTGGGAATATGCTAATTTATAGTATGTATTAAATTATGCTACCAATAGTAAATTTTATTATAGGCTAAGTTGATATACCTAATCAAAATTATGGGCTTAACTGATGAAGAAGCTCAAACTTTAAGCTCTTGTAAAGCTTCTGTTAAAGCTTTGATAAGAAAAAGAGATATGTCTAATTGACATATTAGTATTAAGTTATAAAAGAAAACTACAGTCACTAATCAACATAAATTAACATACTGATATCTGAAGAAAGAAGTTATCTATTAAAAGTTTGGATATGAGATTGTCATTCTGTGTCGTACTATGTAATAAGTTAGTCCCTCTTATTTTAATTCTGAGCTTGAAGGTCAAGTAGATTACCATTTTGAGTTGTCAGCTGAGTTATTGCGGTCCTTAAAAAAATCATTTTCCAAAGAAAATGTAAAAATAAATGAGAGTGTAAAATACTGATAATTTTTTGGATTTAATACAAAATAAGGTAAATTAGATGATCCTAAAACTGCTCACGTGCAGTGCGAAGTTTTGATGGATTGGAAACGAATATTACTTTTTGTTCCAATTCCTTTAAGTACATAATATTAATCGTAAATAAAGAATGTTACCAATTCAATAAGGCTTGCCTTATGTTAATTAGTTTTTTAAAACTTCCTGCTTTAAAGTAGTAAGCCAACTGGCTAGTACAGATGAAAACTTTGACATAGCCCTTAGAGGTTATTAAATTGAAAGAGATTTCTGGTAGCTTTAATATATTAATGAAAAATATAAATATTATTTTTAGACTCTTACAGGTTGATAAGGCATGAGAAGGCTTTTTGACAATGTGAAAAGTGTATTATAAATGAACTAGGTCAATGATTTTTGAACTTAAGAGTTAGAAAGTAGACTTTTTTAGCCAAGCTGAGTACACCTGCGAAGTTACTCTGATAATATATATCAAAAATGGCCTAAAAGCTGTTTAGAATGAATTCAGTACATAAAATTACAAAGTAATTCATCCTATTGGTACAACATTTTTGATCATTATAAGAGGTTAATTAATACCATACTCGTATTTGTTCCCAAAATAGGAAGGATGTATCAACAAAAGCTAAAGTAAATTAAGTTTTTCAAGCTACTAAAGCTCCTAAATCTAGTACTCTTCAAAATTTTAAACTGTAAATAATAGAAAGATTTAGAAATGGTATCGTAATAAAAATAATGCGAACTCAAACTTACAACCTCAAATTTGTAAGCTTATGCAAGTTAAAAAAACTCATCCCTCTATTTAGTGAGAAGTATCCAACAGTGCCCAGGGTATAAAACGTGCCAAAGGAGCTAAACATGTTCATCAATGTGGAGGTTTGTGGGCACGTGCCGAAAAATTTATGGTTTGAAATAAATAAGATTAGTTTAAGTTAAAGCTAATTCCCATATAAAACAGCTTTTTTGTCCCAATGATATCCCAAAGACAAAATGATCTGTTACGCTCTTATGTATAGTTCCAACAAATGTGGGATTAAAGTGTATTTGTTGCAACAATTCCTTCAACTCTTAAAGCAACAAAAAAGTTACAGTAAGGAGGAGCAATAGGAGTAATCACTCATTTCTTATATACAAAATCATGACAGTGTTAATTATATAATTTTGATAATTTACATGCATGTAGAGTACAATATGTTCAAGACTTTCATGGTTGCTAAAACAGCGAAATTTTTCAGCAATGTTATTGTTTACAATTTAATGAGCGAGGTTAGCTATGCCTTTCTCCTGACAATGATTTAAATTAAGATGATGAGAATTACGCATGATATAAGGTGGTTTTTGTAGAATTTTAAAGAAAAATGGTGCATCCTGTTAGCTGTGATCTTTTTTATAACAGTGGAGTACCCATGATATTGTTGACATATGATGTGTTGTATTAGGCACCACGACATTTATTAATCTTTCCTTCTTTTAATTTAAGTTATAATGTCTGAATCTTGTTTAAATGGTCAACTAAGTTTATACTGGATAGTATATGGTGTCAGAAAATTTTTTAACCCAGAAATCAAATCAATAGAACGGAGTAAAGTGAATATGCGCCCAAATCTCCATTGAAGCAGAGTGAAAAGGAGCCCTGCTTTTAGTGACATGCAACCATTGTAGAACTTTGATTTTTTAAATCCTTATTAAGAAGTTAATGTTTCCACCCTTTGAATTAATATTATGATTGATCTGAATAGAGCATTGGACTTGAAATTTGTTGTCCAATGGAGAGTGTTGGTAATTCTAACTAAAGAGGATATGATCTTAGCCTCTATGAATAGATCATGATTAAAAAGATTTAGAAGATATTTCTTTTCCATATTCAATTATTATGTCAAACTTCCTTGGATAGAAGAAAAAAAAATGTTGCTTCAAATTTGATATTTCTTTGAGAGTATTAAATAGAATCTATTCTTCTCTTAAGCAAAAAGGACTTGTGGAAGTTATAACCAATATTTCTCTCATATTTGCAAGTATAATATAATTGAATTGTAAATATCCTAAATTAAGAGATTGATAATCTTTTACACTCACAGACTTTATAAACAGTGAGGAGGCAATCACAACCAAAGATAAGACCCTGTCTTTTATGCTCTTTAAAATATATATATAGACAGCCCTTCCTTGAATCAGGCTTTCTTATGCTGGTTTAGAGTTTAATGAACTCCCTTTAAAATTACTTTAGTATAGAATAATAATTTATGTTGTCCTTAGGACTATTAAACCAAGTTCCTTTTGTTGTCCTATCAAATTAAAGCGAATATGCAAAAAACCCCAAATTTCTGTTTGTCATGGTACTCAGAAAGATTGAATTAATCTCTTTCAGGTTAAAATTTACGTTCGGTCTTATACAGGCCGTCCCTTTCATCTCCATTATATAATGAAACTCATTTAGACATAGTTCCCTAGATGAAAGTGAGGTATCTTTGTTCTTCTATTTTTTGTGTAGACAACCTGAATTTTACGGCAATAATTGAAGAAAGAATTGAAAAGTTGTTACCCATCTTACTTTTGAAAGAATGAACCAGGGTGGGTTTGAACTTCGCTCTTGGTAGTAATTGTGAGCAGTTGTGTGAGAGTATGAGAATGGATGGTAGTTATGTGGAGCATGAAAATGAGTATGAAAAGGTGCCTTGGATAGAATGCAATTTTCAAGAAAGATTCCTTGCATGTGTCGTCAGCATAGCTGGGCACTCGTGTAGTACAAAGCGACAGATACTTTCTGAAACTTCCCGAAGTTCTTGATCCTTAGTGACTTACAAGAGAACTAAGTTCCGGTAAGAGAAATTGTATCGAGTAAGGTGTTTGGGAAGCTAAAAAGAATGGATTGACAAAATTACCTTGGGGAATTGTTTGACTGAAGGGTGTAAACTGAAGGAGGATAATGAATGAGTTTAAGATTAGGTTCCACGCTCAATGTTGTGAATGAAAGTGAATCCTGATGGTCTGAATATATTTTTGTGACAGTTTGTCTGCTAAATGTTATGGGTTTGTTGCATATAGTTCAAGTGAAGGAAAAAATAACTTTTTGGTTTGAACAATGGCCAACGTAAACCCTGTTAAAAAAAGACCTATAGTATCCAACTTAGAACTATTGGGAGTCTTTTTAGTTGGCGCTTGCACATTCACAAACTTTTAGATGTATGATGTAACATCATTTTTGAAATATTTAAAATATGTGTTGGATCCTAAGTAGTTCTTAATTGGCTTTGACAGTGAAAACCAAGTCAAGGCAATATTTTATTAACAGGTTAAAAGATGTTTATCAACTTTCGTGTGATGACATTCAAAGCAGTAAATATAAACTAAAATTAGTTTTAACTATGTGCAAACCTCAATAACCCCGACCGACCCTTTTTGACCAGGGGTGTAAATTTTAAATCAATTTGCGAGAAAATTTAGAGATATGTGTGAAACATGTTCCAGATGGCTTTTGTAAGGATCTGGGAGTGTGGCCAATTAATTCCAATGCTTTCACTCTCTCCAGAATTAGTAAATTATTGCTTCATTAAACTTAATACTAATCGGTAAACTTAATAATTAGAGATCTAATAATATTGATTTTAATTCATTTGGAAATAATAAAGTTAGTAAATTTTGAAAAGGTAAATAAAAAAAAAAGTTAAATTTATTTGTTTATGTTTCTAAGCAAAATTACTAAGTGAAGAACGCCTGCCAAAAGCCTCTTAAATAGGATCAAAAGTACATGACACCTTCATATACTAAGAGAATTGCATTTTTAAATGGATCAAACAAGGTGCCATACCTAACCTATTAATAACTGTAATTTATTTGGATGTGATGAAATTTTAAACGATCAAAGGAGAATATGCAAAGTAACAACTTCTAATATATATCAAAAATCCTAATCCTTTTTGCCAAATACCTCCACTCAAACTTATTAATTTGAAGCTCCATAAAAAATGCACATTTGGATAGATAGTACATTTCAATTATAGTTTAGAGAAACCCAAGGTTTCTGGATTCCCAAAGCTCGCATAGCACTAAAAAAGGTCTTAAATCAGTGTATGTTATGTCAAAAAAAAATGTGCGTGCTTTAAATATCCTAGAAGTGCACTGGAATCTCTAAACTCATAGAATTTATAATTGCCTTTTAGAATTCAGAAAGGCATTGACTTTACTGGTCATATATTTGTGACTAATGAGACTACGGGTAAACTGGACAAGATGTTTATCCTATTATTCACATGTCTTAATGTAAGATCAATTCATTTAGAACTAGTCCCTGACATGGGTGTGACAAATTTTTTACTAGCTTTTCAAAGGTTTTGTAACCTATATAACATCCCAGAGTTCCTTTACTCTGATAACGCTAGAACATTCGGAAGGGGGCAACAATCTTGTCTAGGCGCTCTGGGTCCACTGATCAGGATGAACTCAAAATTAACATATTAAGCATTGATCCCATATTCAGCTTGTGGGGGTCTTTTAATGAAGCGTCAAATACGGACTTTGAAAGTTTGTCACATGTATAAAGTTTTGGTAGGAATGGGTTAATATTTCGAACTTGTTAACAACAACTTGTCATTTTATAAAAAAATGCTATTAACTTAGTCAGCCTTCACAAAATAGATCAGAAGGCAGGTGATCTTACACCTAACTCCATAACTCATTTCATTCGTCTGAAAATGGTCATACTTCTCTTATTCTAACGATGCAATGACGAAAGTCGGAAGGAACCTGACAGGGGTTCTTTAGAAAGCACTCTTGATACTGCAATGAGCAAATTAATTGTAAAAATACTTTAAAGCAACTATGTATGAAGCTTTATATTAGATTCAAGGGAAAGCTCATGACCTGATATATATCCTAAGTCTTCCTGGCGTAAAGTTAATAATCAATAGTAAATGATATGGTGCTCAATAAACTCCATTTTAAAGCGCTCGCCCTTCTGGATGATGGGTAGAGTTATGGAAGGTGTAATTGGTTATGACAACCAAAATAAGAACTTGTTAAAGTTAACATAAGTAAGGACAAATATTTATATCCATGTCAATAAGTAATTTTGTAATCCCCTTAGAATTGTCCTTAATAATAGAATTTCTAATGATAAAGATAAATCAAATAATGTGATAAAGGCAGCTGATGATCGGAGGCAGTAGTTTGGTAGCCTAAACGTCAAGCATTCCTCTAAGTTGTGACAAAGCTCATTAGGTCCAAACTTAGCTCATTAAGGAATAGTCATTGTAGCTCCAAGGCTACATCTCTTCTCTGGGGGGGAGGGCGGGGTAGAATTGTTAAAAATTATAAATTAAAACTTCATATTTTGTGTAAAATTTAATTTTATTTATAACTTTATTTATTTTAAAATATTATACTAAATAATTTACTAAATAATTTATCTTGCTTCCTGTAATAATTTAACCAATTGAGCAAGGCGCAAGTCTGCGCAACCTCCTTGATTCATATATATTCTAAAACAGAGAGATGAAGTAAGTATCTTGTGACCATGCTGTCGTGAAAAGTGTTTTTGTTTATACGTGCAACGTTTAAATGTTAAGCATATAACGTGCAAGTTCTACTACTAATTAACATAACCCAACCTACCGTTTATGTTGGGAAACCTATTATTAATTTCTTTCTCTAATTAAATTCCTTAAGTTAAAATATATAAAAAGTGCAATATCGTTCTGAAAGTCAAAATAATTTTTGAAACTACATCAATTAATTGCCTCTATCTTTATGAGCAATGCAAAGACTCTGGTAATTATAAGTTTATAATTCGAGGTAGAGCCTGGCCAGGAAACTGTTTTGGGTAATAAACTTGGTAAGGCTACCGCGATATAAGTTGGCCCAGCGTAATATTTAAGGTAAGACAACTTTATATTTCTTATGTGTTAAGTTAAGTTTATTTTAAATATACTTTCCAAGAATATGTATTTCAATTTATGTTGATTTGGTATTTATTATAACTTGAGCAAGTTAACATATGTAGGATATTACTTTCATCAATCTGAATCGAGTCGCTCGTTTCTTTCCTGTTTCCCAATAATGGTATCATTGTGACTACACTAATTCAGCATTAATTACTCTTGAATAAATACAGTATGCGCCATAAAATATAGTACTGAAACTATAGAATGTTATAAGTATTATAATAATTTATATAATATATATATATATATAATATACTATGTATAATATAAATATATATATTATATAAACGAAAATAAAATAAAAGAGAATCATATAAATGATCTAATATATATATCGTAGCGTTCTAGTTCTACCGTGTTTACTGTGCTTCTAAACTATATCACACCCCAAAAAAAATCAATCACATGCACTTCACGCGCTCAACGGTGACCAATGTGTAAAAACTGGTAATAATCTCCAAAAAAATCACCCGCACTGCAGTTCTTCCACCCCTCTTTCTCTCTCATCTAGCACCAGAGCCTGATCTGGCGTCGAATGAAAAATTATTGCAGCTCATTTAGATTTTAAATAAGCCTAACCACTTTTCTTTTTCTGATTTTTATTAGTGAAAACGTCAGCAGAATATCGATTGTATATTTGGATGTTGTGGCGCGTGCGTGGAAATCCTCTCTAACGCTTTCTGTTTCGGAACGCTCTGTAAGTCAACAAAAAAACAAATATTTTTTTCTTTAACTCTATTTCTAGAAAACTTTTATTCATCCACCAAAAAAAAAAAAAAATATTTGACTGCTGACAAACAGTTCCACACCCCAAACAATAACTCAAGCCAAGATAGGACATGATCAGAGTTTATCATTTCAAATCAGCAGTAACTTCATAATATAATTAAATATTAAAAATTATTATTAACTAAACTATTATTATCAATTAAGTTATCACATAAATAATAAATAACCATATGACTATTACTGTAAATCAATGCTAAATGAAAAGAAACAAAAAAAAAAATCTTTTCATGCCAAAATCATTGAAAATGGAAAGCTGCACACGAAAACCCGTTAATAAAACCTTTAACAGTTATACAACTGTCTATTTAAAGATCTACGCAGCTGTGAAATCCCATGAACTCGATAGCCTCGAACATGAATATACTAACATAGTGATTGTTGCGCAGGTAGAGAAATATATAAAGTTGTAATATAAATTAAGACAAAAATTAATTATACTTAATATATATTATAATATATATAAAAAGAATATATATTTAATAGTTATATATATTAATATATATATGATATATTATCATATATATATAATAAATATGGTATATAATATAGTATATATAATATATAACATATTATATATATATGTTATATATATATATCTATATAATATATATATTATATATATAAATAATATATATATATATATATTAATAGTTTTAGTAAAATTAAATTTTTTAAGAAATTTTTAGTTTAGTTAAATAAAATAAAAAAAAAATTATTTCTGACAATTGTTACAGAATAAACGGAGCCGTAGAAGCTACTATATATTAGTTTCAATGACGTCAATAAAGCAAATGATTGCGCGCGCCATACACGTTAAGGAAATTACGTTAAAAGCCTATAATAATTAAGAAAATAACAATAAAAAGAAAGCAAATAAATTCTAAATGTATTTAAAATACTATAATTAGAACATAAGACAAAAAAAAAAAAAAAATGGATGACACCTACTTATCCGATATTTTTAACATATTATACCATATATGAGCTCCGAATAGTATTGTTGCCGTATTAAAGGAAAAAATTTGCGTCATAGAAAATGATCCCTCTTTGATGACCAGGATGAGCTCCAAATTAAATCAAAGATAGAAGTTTGCTTAGAGAAGTGAAACATGAATAAATTTTAGATAAGCCTCAATAAAATGAATTCTTTATCGATGAATTTTTTCCAGGGTACACTTCTTTGTAATAGTCCAGAGTTTTTTTTTTATATTTTCTAATAATAATCAAATCAAAAAATCACTGGTAGACACAAATAATTTCTTCCTGTTGACGGGAAACACCATTCTTAACCTTTATTTTCCAGGCAGGGTGTTACTTATTTTATTCCCACCGACTCGTGTATAAACCATACATGTAGCATCTGATTCGCCTTTTGAAGTGCAGCCAAAGTAATTGGTCTTACTATTTATAATTTCAGATTCGGACAAAGAGAAAGATTGGCATACGGAAACAGAAAAAAATGTGAACACACACTCAAGGACTATGAAAATGTTTTGCTATATTCTTAACTTTAACTTAATGAACTTCCATAGTAACAATATTTCTATATTATCAGAATCTCCACGTTTGTTATCCATAATTAATAATAAAATTATTCTTATAACTTTATTGTTTTTTTAATATCTTCATCATTATTTTCTCACACCACACACACCCCTGAGATCAAAATTAATGTCCTTTTCTTACAAATAAAAATTTATAACAATATACAAGTTAAATCTCTAAAAATATATTAATACTTAAGTAATTTAAAATGCTTTAAGATAACTGTAAGAAAACAATCTCGTGAAGTAAATAAACGGCTGGAAGTGAGAGCTATCAAATCAGTAGGATTATATGCCTAAAGTTCTTAGTGAGCAGATTATTCAAGTTAAAATCTTTACCTTGGTAAATTATAAGATATATTTATGTTCCTTGTGAACACTCAGCAGATAAAAGAATAAAAAGACCAAAAAGTATCATATAATAATTAATCTAAGCTCTTCTTCGGTACTTGTACAGATTATATTTAGAGAAATAGTATCTAAACTATGTACAAGATGCCTTAAAACAAAAGTGGCCTTGCAGCTGTGCGTTGCGAAGGTTATCTACTAAATGCATATCACCGATTTTCACACAATTACAATCTTATTTCTCCTATAAAATTCTTTAACGATTACTCAAAATTGGAAACAAAGCTATAACTCTTTAACGGTATCATTATCTCACTCAAATTGATAATAGAATTAGAATTCTTTAACAAATATATTGAATTTACTGCACAGACACGTGAAAACAGTATTAACATAAGATTTCCACAATGTCTCCATTTTGGGATTTTCTTTTTACGCAACCCTCCTCTCGTTCCTTTATTTCTCACGAGCTCTTTGAATGGACGAACTGTTAATTGTCTATGTGACAATACTAAATTACTTCATCTAATTGGTTTTTTTTAAAAACTTTCTCATAACCATCAAGGCCTAAATTAAAGTGTAAATAGTATATATAGGCGTCGGGCAGGTGTGACCAGGTCCGCCTCTTTAGGAGGGTGATTCGGTCCTCTCTAATTTAAAATTACTTTGAAATGTAAAAAAAAAAAAAAAAATTCGCTTCATTTAATAGCCACGCAGTAGTACTACAAGTTTTATTTAGATCCTCATTAGTTTTTACAGTTTTCAATGTTTTTCAAAGTTTCGAAAGAACGATAATATTTTCATATTAAAATTTCACTTTTGAAAATGTTGAGTTTTTTTTAACTTCCGTTAAGGATAAATGTATCAATTTTGGTGATTGAGTTTTTACAGATGTTTCCATTTTGGTTCATACACTCGAGTGGATGATAGGTTAGGGCATTGAAATATCTACTGGCAAGAGTTATAGTTTTTGATGAAGCAATAATGTGTAGATGACAAAAAACGGAGGCTAAGGGGGATAATGGTCACGATTCACCCCGCGTGTGTAATTGAATATTTGAGTGGAGGGGGACTCCCGACCACCCTTGTTGGTGGTTCGGCGCGTCGATTTTACGTATTATTATTGACATGTTTGCAATTGCGTAAATAAGTAGGATGGCGTTAAAATTGATGTATAAAAAGTTACTGTGGAATAACTGATATTAGCACAGGAGTGGGCATGTAGTTAAATAGAATGGTAAAAAGAATTTTAAATAAAAAATGGGAAATGATAACCGCCATTTTATCGCTCGAAGACAAAAGTGAGCAAATAATTCTAGGAGCCGAGAAGCAGGGCAGACGGCGAGATAGAGGCGCATCGACAAGTAGAAGGCCCGTAATATTGAATATTCGGTAGGCATGGAATATCGAATGTGCTGTGGAAAGGCGATGGTGATATTAGTTAGCGTTGGTGTCGCGCAGGGATTTGGCTTGTGCACGAAACTATGGGTTCACTGAATGATTCGCGCGATGAATGCCATGGTTTAATGGGCTATAGGCTCGAATCGAGATATGATTCGAGTTAAATGTGAAGGCATATAAAATTTGGGAATTTATATGTAGAAAGGGGGACGAAATTTAGAAAGCAGGATGGGTCCGAGTCACCCCCAATGGGGGTGGTTGGGCTTCACCCCGCGTCCACAGGTCACGCTGAAGGAGCTTCTATAGAATACTTTCATTAAAAATTTATTATAGAATTACATTATTTGATTTTTTTGTGTTCGTTATGACCGAGGTTTCCAGAAGGCCAAAAAGAAAAAGATTCCAAAAATATGCTAAAAGGAAAAAAATCGGAAGAGAACGCAGACTTATGCGCTAAGGTGGTCCAAGTCATCCCGCCGAACGTATAACTAATATATAAGGTCTGGACTTACTATTATACATATATCTATAAATATATAAAAGTGCTATATTGATCTAGGATTGTAGATGTGATTAGTATAGTAGTATAAGCTAGATAATATATATAACTGTAATATATATATATATAAGCTTAAATAAAGTAAATCATATTTACCAAACTTATTATAAATTAGACACAGTACACATTTATAACTTATATTTTATAAAACTAATTTAAAAAATCAATTTTGTGCTTAAAAAAATGAAAAAAATAGAAAAAAGTTCAAAAAAATAAAAATACCCAACTCCCGGTCCATGGTATTAAAGCTCATCGCCGTCGAGTGTAAAATATTGTTTTCATTATAGCAGAGTTTAAGACCGTTTTTTTTAGAGTATGCTTTACATGATATGTGCTGAGTTCACATACAGTCGGCCCTCGTAGGAACGCGGTCCTTATCGAACTGGATCTTATAGACGCGATCGTGCATCAGACCGGTGCGGTTGGCAAAAAGATAAACTAAAGAGAAGGAAAGATAAGATATGCAGATATCACGACAATACAAGAAATAAAATTAAAATTCCTTGTATATAATGATTAATAAGATAAAAATAAAAAATAATTTGCCAAAAATAAAAAAAAATAATACTAGTCCATAGGACCAAGGATAAGAAAGAAAAGAATAAAAAAAATAATTTGGTGACTAAAAAGGCAAAAGCGCAATTACCGATAACGATGTATTCTCAACAAAAAGCAGCCAAATACAACCTACAGATTCCTGGGCCTTCATCCCTACACCCTTTAATTCATTTACAATTGTGAAAGAAATTATTATACTTTTGTGCTCAATGTGGCTAATACATTTAAAAGTTTTACTATTCACGGTCCTGACGGAGGCTAGTTGTTAATTAAATATAAATTAAAACAATTTATATCATAAATGTTTGTAAAGTTTGTAAAATTGTAATTTTTCATTTAAAAAACATAAAAACTTCTCTTGCCTCATTTTAAGATTGTGAGTACTGTACTGAATGTGATCAAGAATATCTCTACTAATAACTAGTTCAGTCAAATAGTGTTTATACTAGGCGTGTTCTGGTACAAGTAACATAGTTGTATAGCTGGCAAATATTGAATTCAATTATTATTAAGGGATAGTAATATATAAGTAGGTGCTGAGTTAGAGAAGGCTGCCTAGTTTATTGGCAGCTTAATATAAAAGGGTAAAGAATTGCTTAGTAAACTAGGAGATTTTTCCAGGGGGGTTAAGGGTTCACTACGCCTATCGCTTATAACCGGGGGGTCGGCAAATCTCTAACCCCGTGTTCTACGCGAGGGACGACTGTATAGGTATGTCTATATGGTTTTCAAATTATTTTGTTATGCATTATCATAATGTGTTAACATGATAAATCAATTTGCTGAAGTTTATTAAGAATCCGAGTTGCAAAAAGTAGAAAGTTCCGGTTGATTTTCGGCCGGAACCAAAGCTAGTTCCGCGCCGAACCGGAACTCTGCGCAAAATCGAGGTTCCGCCGAATAGGTTCCGTGTAACATCCCTAATATATATATATAAATAGTATATATATTAATATATAATATAATAATATATTATATATATATATAATTAGTATTGATATATATATATATATTATATTATATAAAATATAATTATATAATAATATCCAGGCAAACACCATTTCGTATACTATATATGATAATATATATGTATATTATATATATAATATATTATAATTAATATAGTAATATATATTATATAATATTATATAGTATATATATATATCCAAAATCAACTCCCCGTGCCACGTTTTTGCCTGTGAACGGAAGAGGAGAGGGATTTTTCCTTTTTCCTCCGGCCAAGAAGCTCTGTCTGGGGCGGACAGCCCAGCAAGCGCTGCCTCGACGACTGATCTCTCTTGCATTTACCCTTGACTCAGCATCGGAACAGGACAGATTTTTCGGCTCACGAACTAGGAACTAGGCGACGAAAACGGACTATGAATTCGGATACACAACAAAATTTAGGTTGTGGGGCGTTTAATTGTTGCAACTACAGCGGCAGGCAGAGAGGTGGGAGGATGCTCGAAGAGAGGAGATTGACCTGCTGGTGCAGGCGAGATGAATAGGAGCGGAGAGGGTAGGATATGTTGGGAGGAGGATTGTCCTGATACTGGAGTGAGAGGTTGGAGGAAGCATGGATGGATCGTCTAGGACCTAGGAAATACCATATGATACTGGAAAGCGGAAGAATAAATGAAAGACTTAGGTGTGCCAGTTTCAAAATCATGAGAAAGAATACCATGTCTTCAAGGTATATTCAGCCCAACACGGACCAAAAATAGGAGACTATATTGTTTGTATTAACAATGATGAGAATGGGTAGGGTTAGAAGTGCAGAGACATAGCATATTGCGTGCTGATTGGAGATTTAAAGCAAGGATGGGGACTCAGAAGAGTGGAAGCGAAGAAGGATGAGATGTTTTGGAAGGAGTGAAAGAAATATAGAGAGAAAGACTTATGACTGTGTGAGGAGGGTTTTAAAATCATGAATACATAACTTTGACACTAGAGCATCACCTAATATCACCAGGTACTATTAGCAATTTTACAAGATAATCCTATTATCGCAGAAATCGGTAAATAAGATATGTAATAGCTTCAGATAGGAGAATGGTACTGAATGTAAAGGTCATGGGTGAAAGATGCAGACCACAAACTGTTGGTGGCTGACTTTAGAATTAAAGCAGAAAAGAATAATCCTTAGACAAAAGAAAGATAGTAAAGGGTGAGTCCCTGAAAAACAGAGTAAAAAGATGCATATACGAATAGGTGAAGAAAAATAGGACCAGCTAGATAGAGAAGAGATTTCTACAGAACTACAAGAAAAGATAATGGAGGCAGCGGGGAAGGAGCTGGGATACAGATATGTTGGAGGTACAAAGAAGAGACACTACGAGAGTGGAACGAAGGTGGTGAGAGGCGGTGAGATAAAAACCACATAAAATGAGAAGATCCGGTAAAAGGAAACGGTTCAAATCAAGGCAAAGCAACTGTAGAGGCTAGATCAGGGCCAGAAATAGTGACAAAAAATGTGTCTAAGAAAGAGGCAGCCAAAGAAGATGGGCAGAGGACTAGTTGAAGATGCAGCAAGTAAAAAGAAGAAGAATATTAATGATAATAAAACATATAGAACCCAGAAGAAAAGACAAATAATATAAGCACAAAAGCGGAGAAAACCCGGTGAAACCAGACGAAATAAATCAGCAGAGGACAGATATTTTGATGAGAGCTGCTAAATGAAGGAGAGGAGGAAACGAGGAGATTGGAGGAGGAGAGGTGTTGGTAGAGGAATGATGGAAGGAGGAGTTGCAATTCGGGAGAATGAACGAAGAGAGCCATATAAAGAAAATGAAAAATGAAGAAGCTCCTCGATGAAGAGGAATAGCTATTTGAGTTGATCCTAAGGAAGGTGGAGAGGTGAGAAAGACGGTTTGGAGCTACTAAATTGTGAGAAGAAGAGGTCCCAATGATGAACTGGGGAAAAACTATTATTATTCAATATACTAACAGAAGGAGAACTCTGGAGAAGGCAAAAAATTACAGGGGCTCTCTATAGATCATATGGCAAACAATTATATGAAATAGTGTTGGAGAAATCGACTGAGAGAGATATCGAACCACAACTAGGAAGTAGGAACAACATGGGCTAGGAAGGTTGTAGGATACGACAGACCTATGGTTCACACTTGAAACCGAATTTGGAAAAAAAAAAAAAGAAAAAAAAGAAAAAAAAAAATTAGCAAATTACCAAAACACGATGATTATTGGTGTTTCATGGATTTGAAGGAAAGCGTTTTTGACACTACCGTAGGATAGATTATGGGTGTTAAAAGAGAGTTATGGAGTGGGGAGGGGATTGTGGTGATGCTCTGAAGAGTATCTATAAAGGCAAAGTGGTCAAGGAGAACAGGTATAAAATGAAAAATGTTAGGTGCGAGTGACAGGGAGCGTATTGTCACCTTAGTTATAGCTATATTTGTATAAGTCATTGAGTGAGGTTAAAGCAGGAGAGTGGGGAAATGAGGGAGACATCTGGGCATATGCGATGATTGGCGTGTGGAGTGCAAAGTAGGAAAGAATGGAGAAGAATTACTAGTTTTCGCTGAAAATATTGAACGCAAAAAGACTACAAATAACACTGAGGAAAACAATAAGTGATGAGTGAGCAGAGAGGCGGAGATGGTTGGAGATCGAATTTTAAATGGCAGAAACTGAAGAAAGTTAAAGAATTTAAATCAGGGCTGCGTATACAGAGGACGGAGGGTGTGTTGCAGAGAGTCACACATAGATATAGCGAGTTCGGTAAGAGCGGCAAGGCGTGTATCCTTGATACAGACCGTATTATCCTTGGTCATAGAGGTAAAAGAAAGTATTTAGAGAGTGTTTAGCAACCTATATGTTAACTGGTGCAAGAGACATGGTGTCAACCAAAAGAGTGAACAGTAGGATAACAGGCAAGCCGGAGATAGCGATCTTGAGGAATAGATTGGAAAGACTAAGAAAATAGAATAAGGAATGAAAGAGTCAAAGGAAGTCGGAGTGACACCTATGACTGAGGGAGGAATGGATTCGCAAGATCAATGGTGGGACCTGGAAAGGATGCGATGGAAACAGCTGGCGAAGAAACTGTGGTGGTGGATGCCGGGTGGAAGAAGACTCAGAGGAATTAAGGAAAAGAGGAGAATCGTTCCTGCACCTTTAAGATGAGATGTGGACTGCCTGCGGTGGAGGAAATACAAGCGAAAAGACTGTGGGAAGAACAGCCGAATCGGAAACGCATATACATATATATTATAATAATATATATATAAATTTACTATATATATAATATTATTATATATATAATTAATATATATTATAATATATGCATTAGTAAGTCGTGATCGCCGTAAACGGCCTTTATCTTCGGGTCGAAACTGTATAATCGTATGGAATGTTAGAGGAGTAAAATGTGAGGAGAAGAGGAGAGATGGGATGGATTATTTAGAAAGGGCAAATTGATTTGCTCGCCTGTTGTGACTGAACAAAGATGAAAGGAAAGGTGAAATTGAGTGGCTGTGATGTTAATATGTGTGCGTGCTGTGGAAGAGAATGAGGAGGAACGAGAAGGAGTTGCCAATTTTGAGATGACTGTGTATGAAGCTGGTAGTACTTTGATTGGTCATCCTAAATTCTAATGTTAAATTAAGTTTGAAAAGGTCAGGATATGTGATATGGTATGTCCATCTGGAGGGAAACGTTGAGAAGAGTACGATTTTTTGGGATAAATCGATGAGTCTTCTGGATGGGGTGATGGAACTTCAGAATTATTGCTGGGCGACTTGAATGTGATAGGTGATCAAAAAAGGGATGGTATAACAGGTGGTCTTGGGGTGGCGGGAAAAATGAGAATGGTTGAAGGTGATTGATTTCTGTGAAGAGAGAGGTATTCTGTGTAAGTAATACCTATTTAAACACAAGAGAATCCATAAGTATACTAGAGTTGGTGTAAGGAGGAGGATGGTATGTGAGAAGTCAAAAGTATTGATATTTAGTGTTGTGGAAGAAGGAGATGGTTCGAAGTATGTTGTTGGATGTTAAATCAGTTAGGGGATTAGGAATGGGTTGTATATCGGATCATTTTGTTATTTTATGTTAATTTAAGTTAGTGGGGCTTGGATGGAGAGAAGGTGATACGAAGAAAGTAGTAAAAATAATGAGTGATGAGAGTTACGTGAGCAAGATAAAAGAAGTATGTCAGTACGCTCGCTAGTAAAAACGTTGAAATGTGAACAAGTTGATGCCTGAAGCAAAATGGGGCAATATAGAAGGAAGCATGTTAGTGTGCAAAGGAAAGTAGTTGTGCTAGATAGTAGGAATAAGAATGTTACATGAATGGTGAGTATGATAGAGTGATGAAGCGTTTAACCAGTAAAGAAGCCATGGTTTGATGATAAAGCAACAGATGAAGATTCAAAAGGAAAGATGCTTGGAATTTAATATAAGAGGAAAAAAAATAAAAATACTATAAAGTACATACGTAGGGAGAAAACAAGAGTAAATGGAAACAGTTGAAGAGGCTGAATGGTGTACTACAGAGGGAAAGAGAGCTCTTCTGATAGGAGCGCGAAGGTTATAGAACGAATAAGGGGAATCTCTTTGAATAATGAATCGGGATGGTTCTTTCGTAACCGATGATAGGTGGTTGAGAGTGAGTGTGGAAAGGAACACTTCGAAATGCTGCATAACATTACAGTATATGAAGAGGTGATAGGAATGTGGGTGGTTGATCGGCAAGAAGGATAGGATATGTTGTGGATGAGGTATTAGTAGAGCAGGAGGTTAATGGGAGAGTGAAAAAGTAAGAAGGTAAATCTGCCCAGGTAAGATGAAATTTACTGTGCCAAATCAGAGAACAGAGCGAGATGGTGATTGATTGGATTTGGAAGTTGTGTTAAACCGTAGCCTACGTAGGGTATAGTTCCAGGATTGGAGAGAGGGCTAATATACCATATAAGGGTGAAGGAGAAAAGGTGACTGTAGAAATTATATGGGGAATAGTTTTACTGGATGTGTAGGGAGGTATGGCTGGTCATTTTGGTTCGAACGAGTGCGTCGAGGACGATATACTGATTGTGAAGAACATGTGCGTTTAGGAGTGGTAGAGGATGTGGGACAAATCTTACATTGAAATACCAAATAAATGAATGGAAAAGTAAATGTTGAATAATAATTGTATTTTAGTTTATCTAATTTGAAAACTCCCATTTTCTACCATTTAAATACGGAAGCGTTATGGCATGTTTGTGAAGTATGGTGTTGGTGGTAAGGCTTCTAGTGGAATCGACAAGTAGTTGGACGAAGTGAAGCGTGTAGACAAATGTGTCAATGGTGATTGGTTTAGGATTAAAGCAGCTGGAGCAAGTGTCTGTTATGTCCCTTGGTATTCAATGTATATGATGGGGTTATGAAAGAATTTCGACGTGGGGATGGGCAGAATGGTGTTGAATGGTGGAATGGAGATGATGGAGGTGCCCGAACTATTATATGCGGATGATTTATGTTTGTTTGGCAGCGAATCTGTAAGAGAGTTTAAGGATTGGTAAGATGAGATTTGGGCAGTGGGTAGAAGGTAGGGCTTGAAAGTAAAACCTGTATAAGAGTCTAGTTATGGTTGTGATGAAGGACACTCCCACGTGTGAAGTATGTTAGATGGTTGAGCAGCTAGAAAGGTGTCTGGATGTTTAAAATTATTTAGGGTATATGTGTTGGATGAGAAGGGAACGTACGATGAGGTATAGTGAAATGTGAATGGCAGAAGCTGCTGTGCAATTAATCGTGGTGGAATGCAAAGCGGGACTAATCTTGCAGTGTGCTAAGGGCTTACATGAAGGTTGTTTGTTACCCGCTGTGTTATTTGTCTGGTATGTACATGGTCTGGAACAAAGTATGAGATCTAAAGTTCAATGTTTTCAGATGGACATAGGTATAGATCTAAGGTGAGAAGAATTGATTAAAGAGAGGAAGAACGTATTATAGAGTGGTGTGTGTGAAGAAAGGGGTATGATAGAATAAATGAAAGTATTTTGAGATGTTGGTCATGTGGAAAGATGATGATCGTCGTGCTTAAGTGCGGAATGTATACAGTGGTGGTGTGTTGGAACCGACCGGTCTGGGAGATGCCGAAGCGAAAGTGATGAGTCAGTAAAACGAATGTCTGAAGGAGAGAAATGTGAGTGGAGAGCGAGAGAAGGTGCAGAAGAAGAGAATGGCGGCGGGTTTTGTAGGGGCATGTAGTCGCCCACTCTGGCCCGGATGCCATCCGTTACTTGACGATCCTCCCATGATGTGGGCCATCGGCGGTCCCATATGTCCATGGGTGATTTTCCCTGTTGTGACGAGCTCTCAATAATTAATGGTACATAACGCTCAATCACTTTCCATTCTTTTGGCCCAGCCTATGTGTGTACATTATTTTCTTTCCGATGCTCGTACAAGGCATGCCTGGCTTCCACCGCCGTTGGTACAATGGTGGAGATGCTTACCGAAAAGAGAAAATATATAATAAATATATATAATATAAAATAATTATATAGTATATAATAATATATATATATGATATATATATTAATATATTATATATATAATATATATAAGATTTATATATAATATTATAAAATGCGTCAGGCTGGGTCGAAGCTGGGCCCACTTCTTTCGAGGGGATTCGGTCCACCTAGGAATAATTTAAAAAAAAAAAAAATATTGTATTTACCTCATCCAATAGCCACGCGGTAGTACTACAAGTTTCTTTAGATCATCTTTAAGCCTAGAGAGTTTAATTTTTAAAGCAATGTAATAGCTGCGGTTGCACAAGTAGACCTTAAAACAAAACGCGCCGAAAATGAAACAGGCACTTTGTTAGAAATTGAAAACAGCGTTGTGCAAAAACAAGAACCAGTTGCCAGTGCACCCAACGAGTATTCCAGCATTGAAATGGCAAAAAAATGTCTTTTCCCAAACAGTATTATTTACTAATTAACGGCAAACTGGACCAATTCACCCCGCCCATGAAAATAAAATGATTGTGGGGTGAGCTCGACCATCCAATTATTTTCGTGGAAAAGCAGGTTTTATTTCGACAATTTTATTAATATAATTAAATTTAAATATACATATGAATAGTTACTTATATTAGTACAATTAAAATAAAAAATTACATTTATATAAAAACTTACGAATTCCAAAAAGTGTCAAAATTTTTAGGCAGAGAGGGGTGAATTCTATTCTATTCTATTCTTATTCTATTTTTATGTATATTTTTGAATTGTATAACTTATTACCTATTTCTAATATGAATAAACAATTATTATATTAAGTAAAAATTAAATATAAAATTAGATTTGATCCGAAGAAGACGATTATTAAACTATTATGTCGTATTCATCCCCTCAACTGGTGGGCGAGATTCACCCCACAAAGGTCATGGCTGAATGAGCTTACTAAACGGTTTCGATAAAAAAGATACTGATTACATGAATATTTATGGTCTTTTTACCGGCAAGCCAGAAACAGCAAAAAAATGTCCAAAAAGGTATTAGGTGGAAGGGGGGACGATGAACTCTATACTAAACAGTGGGTCACAAGTCTACTCCCGCCCGACCGCTATAGTACTATATATATATATATATTATATATATAATATATATATGTATTATATTAATATATAATGTATATATATATCTATATATATAATAGACTTATAATATATAATATATATTTTTTTTTTTGTGTTTTGGTTGTCGGGGAATCGTAAAAGTGAATGCAGATCTCCATGGGATAAGAAAGTGGTGTAAATGTTTAGAGGACTTATAGAGAAGTCAATCCGCAGTAAAAACAACTATTTTACTAACTAGGATGAAAAAACACAAAACATTTCTAAAATGAGGGAGAGACAAAAAGAAAGACAAAAAAATAAAACGTTCAATGACCACTTACGTTCCCTTTTCCTTGATCTTGTTCTGGTCTGTTGAACATATATTTATCATTCACATGCAACAAAAAGATGGTTCAGGATAAGCATCTCTAAGCAGAAAGGAAGAAAAAAATAAAGAATGCAGCAAAGTCCCTGGCTGCAATATTTATCTCTAACTGTGTCTCTCAAATTAGCATATCTAACAAATGTGTCATGATAACTGAAAAGCAAAAAATGAGAACTTAATAAACAGGAGTACCGTATATGTATAAAATAGTTAAGTCATATATACAAGAATAATGAGAACGGTTATTCTACGTGTAATTTTATAAAACCAAGGTAATGATCCTTCTACTATCGCCCAATTATCTCTCACTTGTATTCTTATTCTTACCGCACTCTTTTGAAACCCTTCTCAACTCTCAGTTTTTAGATCATCTGGAATCTCATTCGCTTCTTTCTGATGCGCCAGTACGGCTTCTCCGGCAGCTTCGAGTCTACTGATCGATACTATCCCTTAGTCCTATGCATAATTACTGATTTGAGTACCTGGTTTTCCGCCCTTAGGAACTATGGGGAGACTTTCGTGGGGGCGCTTTGACATATCCAAAGCGTTTGACCGGGTATGGCACGCGTCAACATTGAGCAACTTTAACAGCTGCACTTCCTTTGGGTTCCGCCTTCGTCTTTGCTTACTTATGCCTCGTTTTCTCATAACAAAATCGCTCAAATAATCGTCTGTTTGTTTGACTGGGGGCGCTCCTACCTTCTTTTTCTGTCAATTGTGTGGTTTCCTACAGGGTTCGTGTCTTATCTCCCTACTTATTCTTACTTTCATTTATGATCGTGGCTCACCTGCAACACTCTAACTCTATCCATTCGTATGCGCGAGGAGCATACGACCCTTGCATTCTATCAAAATCTCATAATGCTGGCTCGTCTCTTTTTACTTCTAGATTTCCTCTCGTCTTAAACTTTCGTGATCTATTCTCACAGCTCTTTGGATAGAATTTTTCCGGTGGGGGTTCGTCCACCCTTGGGTGAACTTTTAATTCCTTATATATAACCTCATTTCTACAAAATCTCCCTCATCTAAACAGCCTCCAACCTATTCCTATCTCTTTCGACACGGCTTCTTCCTCGTCTCTCCTGTTCCGACAATATACAACATCCTTGGCCTTAACATCACAACGGTTGCTTGGAAACCCCACATCACAACGATTGCTAGGGCACGCGGCCCAAGACAACTGGGCAATTGCGTGTTTAGACTGGCGAGACAATTCTTTCATCCTCTTCTCACGTTACTCCAGCTATAAAAGGGCCTCATCGCCGCCTTGTAGGAGTACTTGCTCTTAAACTCAATATCTGGGGGGGCTCTGGTTTTCACCGGGTCGGAGTCCAAGCCAAAAGACATACAACAGTTACCGTACTCCTTCTCTCACTTCCTTCCTGACTCTATCTTGCGGCGTGATGTTGTGTACGAGCTTTTATTAATCTCATTTTCTTAATAGGTACTGCACCGGCGGCAGGTGCTCGAGGTAACTTGCGTCACTAACGCGTACCACCTAACCTTTACGACGTAAACCGCGCGTAGCCAGCAAGGGTGTAGGCTGTGTCTGCCACATGAGTTTGTGTGGATATTGGTAACTCCAGGCTAGTTCGCATCGGTGCTTCCTTCTTTCCTAGCCAACCTTTGTTCTGTGGAATTCTCTTCCAATCTCTGTGTTTTCCTGCTGAATTTAATCTCCCCTCACTTCAAAGCCTAGCCGGTCTGTGATATCTGCCGTAATTTGCGTTAGTTAGGTGAGCATTCTATGAAAATGTATAACAAAACCCCTCCTTGAATAGGGCCCGAACCGTGAAGTTGGTGAGCACTGTAAAAAAAAAAATGTTCTTCACTTACATCCCGTAAATTCTCTCGGAACACGCCTTCCAAATGCCAGTGCAAATAACGCACCTTTTATGACATACGGCACCCATTTTTTTTTTATAACATATGCAATGTAGTACATTTTTATCAGCTGTTTTTGTAATCTGGATCTTTGCAATTATCGCTAAAATCCCTGAACCCACATTTTATGGAATGCCACCAGTCCATAAATTTTTCATTATGCTTAACTCTTCCTTCAAATTTCAAAGGAATTAAGCTATTTAAGCAAGGTTTCAATGGAGGTCATCATGCTAGAAAAAAGCAAAGAGAAACCTGGCTACATATATAATATATATATTATAATATATATACATTCATTGTTTATACTATACCATCATATTATCTGAGGACATTATATATAAATATTATATAATATATTAATATACTACTTAATCATATATATATATAATATATATATATAATAATATTATATAATATAATATTATATTATTAAATATATATATATATATATATATAAATATATATATATTATTTATATTATATATATAAAAAGTAG